>UELU01113674.1:12081-31272 GCA_900490025.1 Megastigmus dorsalis | reverse complement strand
GAGAGAGAGAGAGAGAGAGCGAGTAGCCTCGCCGCTCCGCGCATTTTTCGCGAAATTCCCCATTAATTAGGAAGGCGAGTTTTGGTCCAGAGGCATCTTGCGCAAAGGGGGAAAAACGATTAGGTCTCTGCAAAAACGGGTTATAGTTATTTTAGTCTGTTTTTCAGTTCCCTCCTTTCTGCGTTTGTTTGCCCTGCCTTTAATTTCTTCTTCCCTTTGCCTCGCGATTTGCATTTGGCCTTTGATTTGCTGAATGGAAATGTCAAGTTTGGAAAAATTGAAGGGAATGCCGATGTTATTAAATTTAATGAGGCCAGTCTGGATTGAACCTAGAGAGAATAAATAAAAGTTTTCTCTTTCAGATAAGCAATCAGCATTCTTTTTTTGTATAAAATAAAATAACATGAATATTTGATAAGCTGTGGAGAAAACTCTTGGCTCTTATTATAGGTTCACGATCCTTTCGTGAGTCCAATATTGTAACTTTTGCAGTTGATAAAAAAGTTGGAAAATTATTAGAAATTTTTTTTTAATCAGTAGAATTTGGAAATAGTTAAATTTTGGTAATAAATGAATAAGTACGGATTTTAAACGTGTATTCCAGATTTCACCAGAGTAAATTTAAACACTACCATAAAGTACTATATAATTTTAAATTAGTTTGGAATCCGTTCCACTTACTTTTTAATGACTCATGTCCTAGAAATTACCTGAAAAATTCTCGTCGATTTACTGAAACTTACTTTTACACTTGCGCACTTCTTGAACTGTGTATTTCAACACTCGATAAAAGTGATTATTTATTTTAAAGAATTCTATTTTCTATAAAGGAATTCAATTTTTGTTGAATATTTTAAAAAGAATGTTCTTTTTCTGTATATTTACACCAAACTTGACCATTTAATCACAATATGTTATACTTTTCGTATCTCGTAATAGGCATGCCTGACTAAATCTTAAAATTACATGGTTTTAGTTGTTCAAGTTCCTTAAATTCTTGTCTAAATCTATATATTTATCTTTTATATCCAATATTTACTGTAGCTCGTTTTTCTGCAGTTCCTTTACTCAAGATTTTCCTTCCTCATACCTATTACCTGAATATCTGCTGTACCGCGTATCTTATCTCTTGTTTTACCTCGTAACATCCCCTCGAATTTTCCCTTTTAATCTTGTCTTTACTTCACAATCTAATGATAAAAATGTTAATTTTCCTCGGTCAATTTCAATTTTGTTCAATCTAAATTCATTTATTTTCAACCTTTTCTGTCACTTTCAAGAGCTACTTGTATTACTCAAATACATATAATCATATTTAGTTATAGATAATATATCATTAAATCGCATTAAAAAGCTTTAGTCCTTTATAAGATACCTCCTGCACTTCAGATCGATTACACGCAGACAAGTATTAATGCAGCCTCGCAAAGCAAACAACTCGCGGAGCGTCTCGAAAAAGCTGCAGGTACGATAAAGCACATCGAGTTTTTATCGGCGCAACGACGATACTTTTTCATTTATAGGAACAATTTCACCCGGTCGCGAGAAAGGTCAAACTGCACTCGGGCTGGAACACTGAACACATACGGCGAGCGAGAGATGACCCACAAAATTCCTCCGCATCCTGCAGGCCGTACAGTCCATCGTCATTTTTCTCCTCACCCATCATCATCAATCCACCTCCTCTCCTCACTCCCTCTCGCAAGAATGCGAAAATTCGATATTATCTGCCCTCCTCCTCCTCTTCGCTCCTTCTTCTTCTGCTTCCCCTTGACGCTCGTTCATTATGGAGTCGACCGGTGGCGCGCGTCCACACATACACACACTGCACATACGGAGAGCCGGTTATATACTCTCTTAAAGAGCCCCGCGAGAGAGTTACGCGAGAACGAGTTTGGCAGGTCGCAGCCGCCGCCGCCGCTGCCGTCGTCCTCGTCGTCGTCGTCGTCGTCGTCGTCGTCGAAGTCGTTGTCGCGATGCAGGTTCGCGCATAATCGCATGAGCGCGAGCGCGCGCGACTGGCGCATACCAGCTCTCGTCAAGTGGACCGACGACTATGAGCACAGATGCGTTTTTTTTTTCCTTTTTCTTTTTCTTTTTCCTCGTCGTATACGAGTGTTGTTTTCTTTTTTTCTTGGGTTCGCTTTTTTCGTCATCGAGCGGGTTCGAGTGGTTTTGTGATAAACGCGGGTGGGAGGGGGAAAAGGTTTTTGAAACAATATATTTTAGCTAACTGTTAGATAGGCCCTGTCAATTGTTGGATGGTGAAAGTCTCCGAGGTTTAAGTGCTGTACCTCGAATGAGACAATATAAAACTGAAAGATTTATTCTTGAACTTGCATTTTCTACAAATGAAGTTTATCAACGTCATATAAACGGTTTACATTTGCTGCAGTATCTCTATAAGAAGATAAAAGTCTACACCTTTGAAAGCTTCAATAGAACTTGACCATATGATCAATAGCAAACTAAATAATCAAAACTTGTTTTATTACTGCGACAGAATGCGACGGTAAGTAATTGCTGAAAAACACAAGCAATAAATAAACTCTGTATACAATTGTTCCTCGAAGGTATATAATACACAAAAAGGTCGTAGAAAGAAAAAAAGAAAGAAGGGCCGTTTAGCATGCAAAGGCTTTTTTCGAAACCCGAGCATACGGAATGCCTTTATAAAGTATGATACAGTGGCTACGTGCCGCGATAATGCCGTTCGCCGAACCCAAGTCACGTGTAAGAAGAAATGCGCTGCTTTATGAAGGCGCTTTAAGTGTACGGCAGCAATGCGTCTGCGCTCGTCGTGCGCGCATATAAGCACTCGAAGAAAAAAAAACGGATCTTCTGTTCTATTCTATGCGCCTGCACACGCGGCTGCGCGCGAGTCGTTGTTTCCTTTAATCTCATTGAATTATGGCCATCAAACGTAATCTAGAGTTTACGAGTTTTGCGAGATTAGAGGACTCTGGTATACTTAGAACTTGCGCAGCTTTAAATCCTCGGAGAAAAAAGTTTTTCATTTTTTGAAAAACGAAGAAGTTATATAACGGAATGCGTGCAAATAAATCAGTGGCAAAGTGGACCATATAGGAATATAAGAGATAAACTCGTCAGTCGAAGGGGATGAATGAATTTTACGAGGCTTGACAGTGCTTATAAAATAAAAAACTACTTAACAAAGTAGTCGGATGTAAAGAGCCGCGATGAGAAAACCGAGACGATGGGATCAAACGATAAACGAGGGGATGTCAATTAACGTTATGTGGAGCGCACACATGATGGGTCAGGTCGAAGCAAACGACAAAAAAAGAAGAAAAAAAATAATGAATTTACATGTTCTATATTCGTCAGCAACTTTCGTCAAAATTTACAGCGCGCGTCCGTGAATTTTCAAGAGCGGCTGCTTCGTGTATATACTTCCTCGAAGGTATTTAATTATTGTAAAAGAGTTGGGGGGTCCGCGTTCGCTCGCGCGCGCGCACTTAACCTAACGACTTACCTCGAAAAGACTCTCTCAACGCACTGGTGTGTGTGTGTGTGTGTGTGTGCCGAGAATTCCCCTATACTCGCTTAATTTTTACGATCGCCGAATAAAGGAGTTTTGGGTATAGGGAAAGGAGAAAGAGGAGCGCACACCGATGATTTAAGTCTGGAGCGCGGCGTTTTCGAAAAACTCGCCTTGTACGGTAGCGCCGCCGACGTCGACGAACATTGATTGATTAATATGCAAATTTTCCACCTTTTGTTCGAAGTCATACACGCATAAATATGTTTGATTTAAGCCCGTTTAATAATTGGACAAATTGTTTTTTAATGAAAAGTTAAGCGCACGGAAGGAGGCAGGTTTTATGGTGGCGGTAAATTTGGCGCTCTCGAAAATTTGATCGATCTTTGAATTTTTGTGCAATCCATCGAGTACACAAAAAAAGGGCCTACAACAATGACTGGCCATTCGAATTCCCGGTGTATTTTTGGAATTATGAAAGCAGGTACACGAGAGCATATTGTTTGATTATCCAATATCTCATAAAGAGTTTTCTCGTTTAATGGGAAGTGCCCGCGATGGAGATTGAATCGCGCGTTGCCCGTGAGATTTTCGAAAATCGCTCGGGGGCACGAAATCCCGATGTTTACACGCGCGCCATATTTATCGCTTAATAATATACCATTCTTGCGCTTCGATGTAATAAAAGTTTTGTAAAAATTGGATGTGAATTATCATCTTTCGCGCTTTTGGTATACAACCGAGAGCGCTGCGCTTTACGCAGTTTCCCTTATTAAATTATCATTCCTCGATAAACTTAACGCGCATCGTTTATCATACCTTTTTCCGCGTATATATAATTTAATTAATATAATAATCGTAAAAGGTGTGTGTATAAATATAAAACTGAACTTTCATAAAATCCAGAGTAAAAAGATCCCCCGATCCTTTATTCAGACATTCGATGTACGCAAACCGTCCATTCTCTCTCCTCCCAACAACGTGCAATTATCCTCTAAAAATATACCCAAGTTCGAGTCGTCGTAACGAGATCTCGAGCCCACTACTAAAATTTTAAGCATACCCCAATAACACAGTTTTATACACTCGGACACACGCGAAGTCCCGCGCAACCCACGATGTGTTTCTTTTTATACGAAAGAAAGCGAAACTCGTCCCTCTCCGCGCAGATCTAACTTGCACGTGCGCCAAATTCAAAATACGAGTACATACACGTATAGGAGCCGCGTATAGAGTGGGAGCTACCACCGCCGCCGTAACCCGTAAAAAAGAGCGCATTTGCGTTCGCGCGCGAAATCACTGTAATTACGAGGGCGTAAAAAACGTGCTCGCACCGAAAGCGAAAGATCCGTCGCGGTGCACTTTCGAGAGAAAGAGACCGCGAGGAAAAACAAAAAAATAGGAAACGCGCGAGACTTGCTTTCCGACGCGAAAGAGAGAGAGAGAGAGAGAGAGAGAGAGAGAGAGAGACGATTCCCGAAAGCACCGCGAAATTACAAGACTCGGGGTTCCGGTGTTGAGATTTGGTCGGGATTGAATCGTCTTCGCGTTTTTGGTGGCCCCACTCCGATGCTCGACTCACTTTTTACTCTGGATGTGAGAGAGAAAGAGAGAAAGGGAGAGTCTTTGCATGCCTGCGGCGGCTGCCTAGCAATTACGAAATGTTTAGTTTAATGTGTATATTTAGTCCGGTGGGTTCGCTTTTACTGATATATCCGTTGCGAGAGGGTTGTTTTAAGGTATACGAGAGGGCCTTGCTTTTATTGTGGCTTTTAAGCCGAAGATATACAAACTTAAATATTCTTCTGTTTTCTTTCATGTCTCACTGCTGAAAAACAGTTTTTTTGCCGCTACGTGCAATATCGCGTATATAGGATTACACCCATTCGCCATTTGCTTCGTAAATGCAATTTAAATAATTGTACTGGAACAATTACTTGGTGTTATTCTTATTTTTCTTTATTTTGTTCCACTATGTCCCAAGAAATCGAGTGACCTGAAATCAGCTCAATATGCATTAAAGCACTAACATTCAACAAAAAAAAAAAAAAAAAAATAGAAAGAATCACTATAGCTTTAACATCCCGATTAAAAAAAAATTGCATTTCAATCTCCCAGAAAGCTCATGCCTATACACACGACTGCGTAATAAGAAGAAGCAAACGCCTCGGCGCAGCAACAACCTGAATTCAAACAAACAATAAAAGAGCCACAACAGCAAACCAATAACATAATTCTAAGCCGCTCGATAAAAACATGCCCTCCTCTCCCTTAACAAATCATCCTAATAGTCACGCCTCGTACAACTACATCGGCTGCGCTTATACGTTATATATATAAGCGATCGAACGCTCGCCTCGTCAAATGTTAAAGCCGCGAAAAAATGGGAGCAAACGCGTGTGCATGCGTGTGCGGTGGGTGGCCAACTGCCGAGGCGGCTGCTGCTGCTGCTGCACCGGATCCTATGTACTTTACGACTTAATCGAGAGCTGCGCGTCGGTGCATCGAGAGAAAAGGGTGTACAGCGTATATTATCTGGGCAGTCGGAGAAAAACGGAGGTTGCGTATACGTGCGTATATACGAAAGCTACGAGATGTGCATGGCAAATAGTCGTATGGGATGGTGTTAATCGTGTGGCTGCCAAGTTGAATTCCTGTTGGCTGGCGGTACATTAAAATTATGATATTATTGTCGAAATGCAAATTTGTTCCTTGGAAATTAATGGAATTCGATTATTAATCTATCTTTCAGTTGTGAAAAGAAATAGACTGCTATTCGTTCCCAAGTAATTAATACAGCAGAAAAATCGTAAATATTTTAGTGGTGCCATAAAAGCAGCCAATATATGTCGTTGAAACAATCAGGGGACGACCTTCGCAACTCATCTCGCGATTAAAAATCTATAACGCCCGGCTGCGAATATCCTATAGAATAGCTGAAAACGCGAGGGTCAAGATCGCCAAATACCCACAAATAAATCAAATAGGTAATCGAGTCGGTGCCGCGAAACCGCTCATTAACCCAGGCACAAATCTTCATATGGAGAACCGCAGAGCGTCCCTCATCTCACGAACACACCGTGAACTCAAAACGCCCACTCGACCAGTGCAATATTTAACTCGTCGAACCCGAAGAGACCGAGCTAATCGACTTTCTCATCCCCTTAAGGCTCTGAATATGTGTGCGTTATACCCTGTTTTTCAGCAATTTCAGCTTGACTCTCTAATTCCTTATCTATCTCCCGCTTGCATTCGGAGACACGTGAGCCAGCGGCTTTTGCCAATACGCACGCGCACGCGTATGTGTGTGTGTGTGTGTGTGTGTGTGTCACCAACGATGCAGAACGAGAATATGGCCTCGCTCTTTGGGAGAAAATGGACACAGATATCGGCCGGACGATCATTACTATCATTATTATCATCGGAAGTCGTGTGTAGCCGAGGCGTTGGTTATAAGTGTCGGTGAGCGCGAGTTGAGTGTTTTTGAGCGGCAGCGCTATCGTTGACGCGTGCATTTAAATGGCGATGGCGGTGGTCTAGTTTTGCAGCACCGCCATGGACGCGCTTATTATATATGCGAGCTCGAGAGGTGTGACGTTGATGCTAATGGAAATGTTTCTCTTTTCTGTTTTAGGTGAGTGTCTATACGCTGATCCTTGGCGCTAAGTACCGCCGTGTCCTGGTGCAAGCCAGTGAGTATACAGTCGTGATATTCGTTTGCTGCGGGTGAGAAAAACCTTAACGACGGTATTGGTAATGGGTTCAGCCACTGTTGCTCGTCATGTTTAGTATAACGACAGATGTAAAGATTGACTTGGGATACTTTCGATTCGAGTAACATACTTGGACTTTCAATCTCTAGTCCAATAAATATATAATCGAACAATCGAACGTATTAATCAGGATACATGCAATTTCTCTATATCAATGTTGAATTAAAAGGGAGTGTTTTGGCTAAGAGATTGTTATCACTGGTAATTCGTGAGAACTTTACAATATACTATTTAAAAACATTTTCAATAGCCTCTTCAATAAACCTCTGTAGTTTCAATCTATTCGTAACACAAAAAAAAGCACTTGCACAGAAAACTCATGATTTTTTTTTTTCAAAATTACCAGTTTTTCAATTTTTTGCCGAACCAAACACTTCCGCCTTCCATCCCTCGAAAGCCGCAATGAAAACAACCAAAAAAACAACAAACCACTGCGAGCGCATCTCTACAACAAATCATCGCAAACTAGTATCAGCCGTGTATAATTAAACGCTCCAATTAAAAGGCAGAAGAAGAAGGCCGCGCGCGGCTAAGAACGCAACCGGCTGTACATAAACTTGGCGACGCCTAAGCGTCGCGGCTGCAGGCGCAAATTGAATCCACCGCTCACGCGCTATTCCCTATTAAAACGTTCGCATCGACGAGAGAGAGATCGTATCTCGACTCCACGCAGAGACGCGAAATAATCGAATTACTCCAGGGGCGGTAGAAACACATGCGCGGGGATCGCATTCCGGAAATGTTTACTATAGCGCAACGCAGCGGGCGATATTCTCTCCAATGCGTATGTATATACATGTATATAGGGATGCCAGTCCGTTGGCTCTGCAGCTAAATGATCTGTGTGTATCTCTCGGTGCTCCCGGAGCCGGGGCGAATATAAGCGCGATAAGAGCGTCTGCGTATGCGCGGCAGTGGATGATAGGCGCAATTCGAGATGCGGTTGGAACGTGCGGCTCGCGCATATTACGCTCTTGTTTGTTCTTGACGGGCTATAGGGAGGAATTTCGAGTGCAGCTTTGAAATTGCGCATCATGCAGTCAGAGAAATTCGAGAGCTATATGATTACGCGAGACGTTGACGTCCGTTGCGGGCCGAACCAGTAATCGATATATATACATTGCCTCCGTTATAACGATGGCCTGAGTGACAGCCGATAAACGCAATATTGCAGAAGAATAATCAAGTTCTTCTCGAGACAAAAGCATTTCCTTAATTCCGACCTCAACATTGCAACTAGTTGCTCATCCAAATACACCGCAATAATCTTACAAGCCATAAGCCATTCAATTTCCTCGTATACCTCGTCCAACGCATTAAAATCATTGAAAGGGAACGGCGCGATCAAGAGCTCGCGCGGCGGCGGCGGCTAAATTAAAACACACTGGTGCAGCTGTGCACATCGTCGAAGCGTACTATACGAGCCGAGCTCTTACACAGCGAATTATTCAAAGCATCAAAGCATCATTAGATCAAAGGCCACAAAAAGACGCATCGAAGCGCAGAAGTGAGCCTCGCCGCTCCTATATAGCGCAAGTGCACTGCGCACAACATCTTCTCTCCACGGACTCTATTAAGATCGGGTACGACTACTTAATCAGAGGCCTCTTAAAATATTCAAACCAGCCCTCTTCTCTTTCTCTCTCTCTCTCTCTCTCTCTCTCTCTCTCACTCGCGGAACAGTGTTTCGCGCGGCCGATCGTCAATGTTACGCGCTCTTCGTATGTATGTGCCTACTAACATGCCCAGGCGCTCGTATAATGTAATATGCGCAACGTGCAATAATCGCCGATATGAATTATCCCGCGTTGCTTGCGCGCGTGGGCTTGCGGGACTGCCTACCGGGCGACATGATCTTTCTCTCTCTGATTCTAGAGCCGGTATTATATATATCCTACGCCTAGTCCTTGAAATTTTCCTTCGCTCGAGCTCTTATTGCTCCTTTCCTTTTTTTTTTCCTCCCTCCCCTTGCGTATATATACCCGGTCTTTCTTAATGGCCGCGCTCCTCCGTTAGTTTTGCTCGTTCACACTGGCAGCAGGTATAATTTAATTAAAGTGCCCGGCGTATGTGTGCAGCGGGTCGTTTTTGCGCGCGAGGCGCCGTCGGCTCTGATTTTCCGTGTTCGCTGCCCCTCCACCCCTCCCTTACCCCTTTTTTTCTCTCGGTGTCTCGGCTGTTTTATCGCTTATGATTGTTTTGGACAGTATTACACATTGTGCCTATTGCGCGAATATCGTAACTGTACATATCGCATACGCTTAATTTGGTTAATTAGGTTGAATAGATACGAACTAATAAATTTGGTCTAGCAAGGCTGCGACGTATGTAATTTCAAGCCTGCAAATTTTGAACTATTTTCCGAGCGTCGTTGATAGTTAGTTATGGAGTTCTGGAAAATACCGCTATCCAGGCGCGCGCGTATGCCCGCCGATATCTTCCTGCTAATAGACCTTTAATTAAAGTAAGATACACATTCGCTTTTTATAGAGTGACATTTCTATTACGAAATAAACGGCGAATTAATGCACTCCACGGGTGACTCTCCTCTATGATTTTAATGCCCGAGAGAGAGGGAGGGAGGGAGAGCAAACTAGTTTCGCGATATAGCCGCGGCACAAAACAAAATCTAAGGGCACGGAGCATGTAAATTCCTCGCGGTGAGTACATGAATCAACATGGGATACAGATGTTTAGTCGAATAACAAATACATCCGAGTGAGATTTTTCGAATAATAAACGTTTGTCGCGCATTGCTTATTTCCTATGCGTATACAGAGATTGAAATCGATAAAATGCGGTATATTCTATTAAAAGTTATTGATTGGAATTGTTGACATGCACTGGATAGATACAGCTATTACGAAAGTTATTGTAATTTTCCCCCTGTATAGATCTTTTATTACGAAACTTTCAAGTGAAAGAGTCGGAACTATATTATTACGAGGAAATCTGATATTCTAATTTCAGAGCTCGCGCTCTATATATATATATATATACAGATACATATAAAACACGTTTTGCGAAAAAGCTCCATATCGCAAATAAGTTTAGCCTAGTTTCGTCTTTGCGAAATCGTCCCCCTCCCTGTATACGTATATAATATATGCAGGTCGAGCGTGTAATAAAATTATACCCTAATGACACCGATATTTCAAGCCGCGGCAATATTTCGAATCGCCAGCAGCAGCAACAGCAGCACGTACACAGGAATTCTCAGTCGTCTAAAAATCATCCTCCATTCATCCGCCAACTTTCTACACCACAGATTCCCCCTTACCAGCAACTCGATAACAACCCATACCAACAGCAGCAGCAGCATCAACAATGCACCAGAAAATCCAGAAACCAAAATAGCTCGATCTATATAGACTCGGCCGCCCTCCCTGATGCAATCATTCACAGCATTAGAGAAACCATTCCAGTTTGCCGGGGGGACTGGTATAAAGTGGAACGCGAGCGGCGTCGGCGCGTTGTCATTGTTGCCTGCAGAGTACGACGTGATTTTTCACGCCACTCCAGGCTTTATAATCCCCACCATCGTAGGCTTTCGCTGACACTCGATGGCTATAGGGGACCAGAGAAAACGTGTCTCTCTCTCTCTCTGTGTGTGTGTGTGTATACGGAAGGTGTCTATCGGGATGACGATAATGTGCGCACGTGCAACCTGCATTCCATAAGTCCGCTCGCTGCTGCCGCTGCTGCTGCCGCTGCCCACGTACGGATGCTTGGGTGCAGGTTACAGGTTGTTGCCGATCCATACAAGCGCGAGGCCTGGTGGGACGGTGAATATGGAGAGAAATGCGGCTGTGGCTTTTGAGAGAGAGAAGACGGCGGGAGAAACCGAAATGTCGAAGCTTGGAGAGAGAGAAAATGAACGACTGACGTGGATTGGATGATGACAGTGTGTTGCGTGTGGGATGATTGGACGATCTCTTGCGCTGCTCGTTTTTTCTTTTGTGCACTTTGGACGTTTTGAGTATAAGGATAGTGCGAACTCCACGGGATTTTCTTTCTTATATTCTCGAATGTTTGAGCTATTTCTGTTACGATGCAATTTAATTCAATATTTCGATCTCGATATATATAGTTTAGAAAAATTAAATTATAATGAAGACAATGGTACTGGAATAATACTGGAAGATTCCGGAAATTCCAAGCGAATGCAAGTACATTTTTCAAAACAAATGGCAAGGTATCGATACTCGAACTCACACAGCCGGGGGTGCAACAAATTGCCGAAGTGCGCAACAAGTCCAAACTGCAGAATCCTCGAAAATCTCGAATTACACGTTTAAGAAGAGCTATGGCTGCACGGCGCACGAGTATCCGCGGCGCGGCGTAAAATTCGGGAACACCAATAAAAGCGCGCGCACGCCTGCACTCGAGCGCCGAAATTGCAATAACCGCCGCCATCCGTCGACGCCCGCGCGAACAAAGAAAATACACATACACATATACGACCTCCTCGCACTTAGACATAAATAAAGCGCGCCTCGCCGCGACTAATTTCGTCAGAGAGAGAGAGCCTCACTCGAAACATATCCGCGCTAGCGCTCGTATAACCCATTGAAAAGGACCCACCGCGCACGAGACGGAGAAGGGAAAAAAAACACATAATCCCCATAATCGTAAAACCGATAAATATATAACTCGTTCACTCGGGTTCTTTGTAACGCCCCATATACTCTCTCTCTCTCTCTCTTTTCTTCTCTCGCTGTTAAGCGGAACGCGTCAAAGGGACCAGGTGCGTGTCTCTCTCTCTCTCTTGTTCTCTGGCTCGACGTTGACGAGAGAATTTTCGAGGGTGAAATCGTGCTAGAGAAATACATAGAGCAGCTGATTGATATTTATAGCGGCCGTCGTGGATGCAATTAGGCTCTGGGTGACAAATGCAAGATTCACGCGATTAATAAACTGGCGGGGGTCGAGAGAGGTCAATTGTGACGTTAAGCTATACGCTTTCCGGGAATCAATTTGAATATTAATTAGATGCATCGGACGTATTGTTTATGGTTCGTCTACGTGCAGCAAAAAAGGAATACGTTTAATTTCGAGTTTATACACTCGAGCCTTTTGACAACTGCGAGCGCATCCAAAGTGCAAAAAGAAATTAGAAAGGTAGAGGTTTTCATACGGGGGATAAACAAACTGATTAATATTTACTGCGCGGCGCTGTCGCAACTTGCCCGTGCGACAGAACGCATGGATCTTAGGCGCAATTACCATAGGGCTCAAGCGGTTAAAGCCCGCGCGTTAATTGTAATATCGAATTGTGAGTGCCTCGTGTCTGGCCGCGTGCAGGGGAAAATTTACAGTCCAAACCGAAGCTTACGAAATCGAAAGCCGCAGCAAAAATCTATGGCCTATGGGAAGTGTAACACACAGACCTGAGGCCGTTGTGCGCGTCACATTTCCATTACACCACGTGTGCGTATATCCGTTTTGCGCGAGGAGAAACCGCCGGCCGCGAGAGTAGAGCCTCCATAAGTGCGAATGCGCGTTGAGCTACGAGTCGTAACGGGACATAAACTTCGCGGAACAAATATACGTATATATGTATAAGAAACATATATATATATATATATTGTGGAGTTGCGCGGCTCCTTTGGCCTTTGCTGCAGAGACCACCGCCTGTGTTTAGTCAGTTTCACGTGTCGGGGAGAGTCTGGTACGTCACCCACGCTGCTGCAGCCACTTCGATCGATTGCAAGCGGCTATTAATACCTCTGTTTTCTTACGTATTTTTTTCGCCGTCTCGGGTTAGTGCACTTCGCGACTTGTGCTGCTGCTGCTGCTGCTGCAGCAAAACGACTTCCTTATTTTAGAGATTTAATTGTTTTGCGTGTTGGCTGAGCTCTCGCGGGTTTATTGAAAATTTCATCGCGGCTCTACATTATCAATTTATGTATTTGAAGAATTGATTTTTAGAATATTCAAAAAAAGAAATTAAATTGTATTCAATTGTGGCTTATTAGTTAGTCGATTGAGATTAATGATTTTTATTTATGTTGAAAAGAATTGATATTAGAATTCGTATTGATTTTCTTGAGTACACATTAAGGAAAATTTAAACACTCGAAAGAAATCTTTGGTTTGAACTATTTTTTTTGCTCGAGTCTTAGAAGTGTCGACTTAACGGAAACCGCACTTTTTCTTTACACTTTGACGGATACCCAATCGAAGAGAGAGAGAAAAAAAGTGATTTGTTAGATGCGTACGGTTCTTGCATCCGATTTTTTGAGGTTATGTTTGAACGCTTGTGTAAATATAGAGTCGAGCTCTGCTCTCGAGAGCTTTTCCAGTTGGCGGTAAAACCACTTTGTTGCATGCGCCAAAGCCTTTTCTATAGTATACTTACAGCTATCGTAAGATTCAACAGAATCTGCATTGTTATACGTTTCTATTTTCTAAACGCAACAGCTGACTTTCGTGTTCAATTAGACATCGTGTAAATAAATTATCGATGCTTTATTATTAATGTTAAAGATTTATTTAAAAAAAAAAGTAAGAAATTTAAAAAAGTGTTTGGATTTTTTTACGAATTTCAGTTATGCATTCTGATCATATTATATAGTTTGGTCTTTACAGAATATCACTTTCATTCCTTATACGAATTTTACGCACAAATATGAATACGAAAAGTGAAACGCAAATTTTTATATTTTTGCATGATTCAAACGGTCGAATTCAACAAAAACACGTTACGTAAACTATTTAAACGAAATTACGTAAGTCTGGCCAATTGAATACACTAGTTATACAGATCGTACATAACAATTTTTTACGAGTCCCCAAAAATATCCAATCTCGTATACATTTTTGAACTTCACACACGCCACCACGAGATTGCATTATAAAATATTATTTATATAACTGGACGCAATTAATCCAGCTTTCCTTTACAATCAAGAGCTTACGGAGAAAAAAGTAATTGAACCGCAGCTAAAGATTACATTTTAAATAACCATCAATGCCGCCAAATTACACATATCCCGTTTAATAATATACTAATTCCCGAAAAATCAGGACTCGTATTACCTTTTTACGAGCGATAAATTAAAGTTCACAATCAAAAAGCGTATATATATATAGTTAATTTCCTGAAATTTGCGCTATATCCCACGGTGCGGGCAAAGCGCAAAAATAAAGTCGAGCTCGCATATATCACAAAAAAAAAGCAACTCGCGCACTTTCTTCCCTGCATCGGCCATAGCACGCGGAGGAAAGAAAAAACGAGCTGCCGCCGCCATTATCTCGCCGAAAAGTAGTCGCGATCTGCATCATCAGTGAGCTTTCACTGACTTCCGGCACATGCACACACGCACGCGAAAGAAACAAAACCGAAAGCCATTCCATAAAGCTTTCTCGCGTGTCCATGCATCCCTGTACGTTATCTGCGATCTCCGAGAGATGTATAGATCTGGTGTAGCGATGACGCAAAAACATATGTGCGAGTCCTCCGTTCCGCGAATCGCGCGTGAGATGCCAATTTCCAGAGGAGCCGCGCGCGGCGAAACCTCGTTGACGGACTTTGACGACGACGATGATGAGGAGGCGGACGACGACGATGATGATGATGGCATAAGGAGTTTTTCGCTTCGGTCCGGCCTTCTCTTGTTTATCTTCTCTCGGTTTCTTTAATACTCTTCGTTTTTATTTTGGGAACGCGGAGGAAAGATGCTCGGGAGAGCCCTTTTGCGGTGCGCGTACCGAATGTTTCTTGATTATCGAATTATCGATTTTGGGGCCTCGCGAAGGTTCCCCCCCATCCTCGATTGATTATTATCGCGGTTGGGATCATGCGATGTGTGCATCTGGAACGAAAGGGACCATAAGCGCGCGGGATGCTTTTCCTTATCCTTTTTCGTCCAGGCTGCACACACTTGGCGCTCGTTTGCTTCTTTGTTTTTCTGCCGGTGGACCGCCGTGAAAGCTTTGGTCAGCTCGTATACTTATATATATATACTATACATGGGTTTCGGCAAATTACACCAGCTGCGCGTACGTGTAAGCACTTTATTTGCTTGACAAGGGGAAGGGGGCAGGCAACGTTTCGATTTCGTACATCATTATTTATTTCGGTGTGTCGAATCGCCTTCGATTGGAACGTGAAAAGATGACTTTTACAAATGTCATCTTCGTATTTTTATCGATTAACGGCATTAACCGACGAAGTACACGCGAATAAAGAGAAAACTTTAAATTTGACCGAACAGCAGCGAATCCACGGCTAATTGCAATTTCAACGGTCCATCTTACAATGCCGCATGTTTACAAAAGCCTGAAAAGAGCATAAACTCGGCATAGCGAGAAGAGGCGCAATTGTCTTGCAATCCAAGTTGTTTTTTCGCTAAATAATTAATGAAACACGAAGAAGCTCGCCATTGTTCGTCTCTTTCTCTATCTCTCTTGCATAGCCGACGGCGTTTCCGGTTTCGCGCTAATCCCTCGCCAAGAGAAAAGGTCGTCGGCTCCTCGCGCTCTCAGTCCGACTATATGTAGCTTTGCGTATATACATACATCGGCGGATTTTGCCGGAAGGAGAAGTTTGCGTGCGCCTCCAAGCCCAGCTCGAGATTTTAATTAAAAAATCGTTTTTAATTAGAGGGTTTTATGTACCAGGGCTTTGCATACAGCCAAGTATTACTAATTAAAAGTAAATCATTTTGCGCAAATTCATTTTTAAATTTTGTGTACATAGCGTCTTGTGGTCTCGTTCTAGTGCATTTATAATTCAGCATGAGTCGGTGTTACCGATGAAAAATTAACTGTACTGCGAAGAAAACATTTTTGCGCATGGCACGCTTATATCGTTCTTTCGTTATATTTATATACGTTTAATTAAATACATTTTTGAGCTATTTCCATAATTTCATGGAATGTGAGCATTATGAATTCATGACCTTATGGTAGAAGCCTCACAGCATAAACCATAGAAGATGCAGCAGACGAAATCCTAGAGGCAAATAACAAAATGGCACTCGAATCAACTTGAAAGCTTTTAAATGGACCTCTTAAATCCGCATCCGCACCAACAAAGTTGCGCCGAGCAAAGTATACAGAAGCTAAAACGATATATATAATCCAGACGACGAAAAAACAAGAAAAAGAACTACTTCAGCGCAAATATTTATGGCTTGATTTCCAACCGAATGGAAAAAACGAATCGGTTTTAAATTCCATTCGATATACATAACACACGTGCGCGCGCCTGCGTATATAGCACTCCCCGAGTCTCGATGAGGTGTCGAGTGGAGTGAATATAGGACTGGATTTTACGATGATTGGAGACGGAATTATATTTGACGCGGGCAGTATAGGGCTCGAGGAAAAAGTACCAGCTCGACTCGCCGCCGGAGCCACCGCCATTACTGCACTTCGAACAGGATACACACGAGACGCTTATACGCGTGTGCGCGCGGGTTTATAAGTCAAAAGTAGTATATATGTATATAGGCGGCCGCGCGCGTTTTCCCATCTGCTAGTCATTAACCTCCATATGCGCGATTGTTGTTTGCGTTATACAGCGTTGCGCTTTATATCGTCGCCGAGTTCTTTGACTCCCTTTTCCGGCTTTGATTTATGTTATACGCGCAACGAAGAAAACGTCTCTTACAATCAATATTTTCGCTCGTTAAACATCGACGAATGATGATCAACTGCTTGCATCGGCTTTCCTTGCACGCGTCGAAAGGAAAAGAACAAAAAACTAACAATAAATGACATTTACAGCCTTTTAAATGCACGAATAATGAATTATCATAAATGTTCTAGGAAAAATCATCCCCGACACTCGCGAGCCGTGTAAATTACAAGTTTCATTTGGCACCGTGATTTTCACTTATATCCATCGATATAAACCAACGATATCCATCTCTCCCCGCTCTATCGCCAATTATTTCTAATCCGTCTTTGTTTTCTTCTTTAGGGTAAGTCATTCTTGCGTAAATGGCCCCGCGTAGTCCCGCCATACCACTCGGTACACTCGGCGCGGTGCGCACATTCATTAATTTGAGTGAGTACAATTCGCATGTCTAACAATTAATAATCGTAACGAGGAGTGAAAGTAGATTTATATCAGTCCGAGCTCGTATTATTTTTCGTCGTGCAGAGAGTATCTCTAGCGCGCGGCAAACGAGAATTATCCATCATAAATTTTCCCAATTATTATCCGGTATCTTTTCCAGCAAGTGCCAGATCCGCGGAGCTTTTAGAAAACGAAAACTTCTCAAGGTGGCTGATAAATTTATATCGCATACGCACAAAACGAATGGACTCGGTGAGAAGAATTGATCGTGTTATATAAAACTCACTACATTTTCTCCTACAAAAGACTTGTTAACAAAGTATTTAATTGTTTACAACTGAAAATTTCCCTCGCTGCATTCGCAGGGTGAAATTCGCCCATGCGTCGGTCGAACGATCGGTCACGAATTTTCCTCTCGCACGAACTTCTCTCATTAGTCCAGCGCACATACACATGTGTATACTGGTAAGAGACTCGCAGGTGCAGCGCATCTGCCTAATAAAGCATTCAATTATTCCATTAGCGCAGCTAATCGCGACGTTACCGCGACGTCCAACAAGATAATTCCTATATTTTTTCCCTCTCTCTCTCTCTCTCTCTCTCTCTCTCTTGCGCGCGACTTTCCATTAAAGCCACGCAATCGCCTCGTCAATTAATTCGCCTGTCGAACTACGCAGCAGTGCAGTGTCTCTCGTCGAGGTGTGTGTGTGTATAAGCGTAGGCGCTGCACGATTATGAGTCTTTTAAACGACGCTTACCGCCGCGACGGCGACTCGAGGAAATGGAAATCCGTGCGAGTTCAGCGCGTGTGTATACAGTAGGCCGTGTTTCAACCTTATATGCACTCTTGTGCCGGATACGTGAAATTTCACGGAAACGCGCACGAAATTCTTTCGTTGAGCGCGCGGACGGCGACAGGAGATGATTATTTTCGAGGGATTATTATATTTCAATTCGATGCGAATGATCGACGCTTTTGATTGATTCGTTCAATTCATCATCGTCCGCCTGAAATTTGACTGATATTCTTCCGGTCTGGCACTGCCAGGGGTAGTCCGCGCTCGTGTATCGATTCTTTACCGTAGTAGACGATCTGTCATCGGCTTATTATGCGATTTTGCCGCTAATATATATGCGCAGCAGCAGCACACTTTGTCTCTCTCGTTCCGCGAGTCAACACACACACACACACACACTCAGACACATACGCAGATCGATGCCGCGTTTTCTTTAAGTAGCTTGATTGGCTAGAAAGTTTTTAAATGAATATTAGAAAGTACATCAAATGTTGAGCTGCTGCCCCGCGCGCGCGCGCAGTGTTTAATTTCTAATACTGATAACGAATTCTTTGGTTTGTGTCTGCGCCTCTATCCTTTCTTGCGTATTAAACGATTGCAAATAGAAATATGCTCTTATATGACGCATGTAAATTTTCTTGGCTCCTAATAAAAGCCGATTTTATGGAGTGCCGTAATGAAAGATTTCGTTACGCATTTGTTGCGTGCCTGCGGGCTAAGAAATTAATGGGTGCTGTTTGTTCAGGAGCAGTGAGAAAAATATTGTTCGATGCTTATCGCGTATAAAATTTTGTCTAGACATTTTTACGATAATAATTTTCCTAATTAGAATAATTGCAGTAGCTGCAAAGATGAATATTAAGTAATTAGTGTAATCTGCATCTTTCTTATGTATATAAAAATTATTATTCAAAGTTATTCAATCTTATGTCGTTAAAGAAAAAAGTGATCTAAGGTTTATCGATGAATTTTAAAGCACGTAAATGGTCAACATTTCAATCAGAATGATGACATGAATAATGAAAATGTCATATAGGTACTTATCAAAATGACTAAGAATCTAAATAATATTTGATTTTCTGTGTACAT
>UELU01113674.1:0-11566 GCA_900490025.1 Megastigmus dorsalis | reverse complement strand
GTACGGCCCGGTTAGGGAAGTCCCGGGTAATAAAAAAGGGCAAAGATTTTTTAGACCTACTCTGCAGATGCGCCCAAGGAAAATCACCTTAAAATACGTAGTAATAAACTCATTGAAAATACGTGCTTGAATATATTATTCAAAGTTATTCAATCTTATGTCGTTAAAGAAAAAAGTGATCTAAGGTTTATCGATGAATTTTAAAGCACGTAAATGGTCAACATTTCAATCAGAATGATGACATGAATAATGAAAATGTCATATAGGTACTTATCAAAATGACTAAGAATCTAAATAATATTTGATTTTCTGTGTACATCTGCGGCAAATTAAAAGCGAATACTTGAACATTGCAATTATTATGCATCCAGGCGGCGATGCGCGAGCAAAAGCCGAGGGAAAAAAAGATAGGGAAACAGAAAACAAGCTACGCGGCAGCGGAAAGTCATAAAAGAAGAGCAGCCGTATATAACGCCGGAAACGAGCTGAGTAATTAAGTCGCCGTGTATACGTGTATATATGCAGTGTATCGCCCTACCGACGCCGAGTTGTTACGCAAATTTTCCATGAAATTTTTGTATTACTGATGAGTTTATGAACCCCGATTCTCATCGCATATTCATGCGACTTATCGGTGCGATTTAACTGAAAGCGATACTGTGCTCCCAACAAATTATTTTTATGGATTATTTGATCGAAATTGAAGGCATTTATTTCGAGTGTGGCCGATAACTTATTTGGGTTAAATGTATTAGCTAATAATTATGATAATATTAATGTTACTACGATTCCAGTAATACCAATCAGCTTTTATTATCGATTGGATAATCCGAACGCAATGTAATAAATATTGCTTTTGTACTTTAAAAATTAAAAACTTTAATTTGTTTTAGAAATACTTACAGATTCTATATATAACTCAATAAAGATATCAACACAAATGTTTGTATTTCCAATTTATTGTACTCGGTAAGTCATAGACGACCAAGCTTTTCCAGTACTTTACGATTCGACACCTAGAAAAATGAGCAGTTTCGCGTTATTAGTTTGTTGGGCAAGCAACGGAAGTGTGCACCGTCTCGATTTACGCAGCGACAGCCAGTCAACGTGTCTCTCTATATTAGACGTATTGTCCGGGTCGTCGCGCCACTAATTTATACCTCGCGTTCGCATAACGGTGCAATATATACGCATTGTTAGATATTTCGAGAGAGTAAAATTCATGGAGAGTACAGGAGAGTTGATTAATGGGATCATTGGCCCGATGCGGGTCCCCGGAAGGAACGACCGAAGTCTTGATTAAGTTGAGGGTGTGATTAAGTGGTGAATTCGACTGGAATTGCTGAAAGGGGAGTGTAGATAAGCGATTCGAGGAATGCTAGGGGATTAGTTAGGGGATTACGACGTGACGACTTGTTTAATATGTTAAAAGTTAGGATCGCGTAGCTTTAAGAGCAAATGTTAAAGCACAATGGAATTTGCAAGGGATTAAAATCTGATTTATAAACTACTGGCGGTTATTCATTAGTATATTTGATCCTGGTACTTGATAATACTTAAAAATAATGTCGCATATTCGTTATACCTTATAATTTCCACCTCGATATCTCTTAACGGCTAATCGATATCTATATATACCTTAAATATAGCGCAGAAACTCTGCAGCGTGAGCATCGGGCTTCATTATCGTAACGAATGAACGAGCGCTCATCTATTGCAATTAAGCAATTCCACTTTATCCTCTTTAGTTTCTGCTTATCCCCCGTGCACTAAAACATTAGATAAGCTCGATGCATTATCGGTTAATCGATAAATTCACGAATCACCGAGACGAATCGAGGCACATTATAAGATACATAAATTTATTCTTAATACCATAGTGATGACTTCGAATTCGAATTTGATTTTTAATTTTTAAGCGTGTCGAATGAAAAGTTAGGGATGAAAGTACACCTGATTACAAGATATGCGGGTATCATATAAATCATTTTTTTCCTCGGAGAAATTTTTAATTCAATTAAGCATTGGATAATGCAAACGACGCAATACGCAAAAGTAAATCCCACCTTCCGAATCAATCGACAAGATCGCTTATCTCAAACTCCCCAAAAGGTGCCATGTTGAAATTTCGGCCCGATTCCGGTCGCACGCTCCAAAACGAAAAGGAAAAACTTTTCCAAGCCTCTGAGACACACCAAACACACACACACCAAACACACACACACACACACAAACAAAGTCACCATCTAGCATAAACCACCAGCTCGGTTACATTCGCACGAGCAGTCGCGCGCGGCCCAACATATGATCTCCCGAACAAAGGCTCGCCTTGTTGCAGAGTTTGGTTTCTCTCTCTCTCTCGCTCTGATCTGCGTACGTGCAGAGAACCCGCGAGATTTTCAAAGCCCATTTTTCGCACGATACTAGCACATATATGTATATATATGAGAGGCAAGTACACGTGGTCAGGTCGTAATTTATTTATAATCGCGGGACGATAAAGTGCCTTTACAAATTACCGGATAAAGCCGTGGCGACGGTCCGTTTTTTTTTTCTTTTACGCGCGTGCACCGAGAGAGACGATATTAACGCTCGCGTATATCGTATTTTACGTTATGTATCGCTCTAATGAAAACTCGCGAGCTCGGCTAAATTCGTTTATAATGACGTTTTTATGCGCGTTCATTGCCGGTATACAGAGGCGGAGCTTCACTTGATGCGCTTTTAGCGCGTTATTGGGGTATATGTATATTATATACTTCCGAGACGATAGTTTTATGGGAATTGGCGCCGATTGATTCAAGATGAGCTTGGACAAATTAGATTCACCAACGAGACGTATTCGTTAATTGAATGGCTGCAGCAAACCTCCGTCGAAGCCTTCTCTATCAATACACATTTAGAGTTTAATTTCATATATAAAGCGAGTAACTCGGAGAAAACCCGTAACACTCGCATGGTAAAAATCCACACGCCAATTTATTAAGAATCGCAGGAAAACGTTGACACTCGCGGCCTCGGACTCGATCCAAAAATAATAATCTCACACGCCGATTCAAACTTTAATTAATCGCTGAAATAATCATAAACCAGTTAATATTATAATTACACAAGGCAGTTAGCGCAGGAGACTAGGCGCGCAAGTGGCCGGGGCATTAGTCCCCTCTCCGCGTAAACACGCGATATATATACACCCCGGAGAAAGTTAATGAAACGTGTTTTTGATTTGAAAATCAATTTATTTCCACCTTAACGCAATCATTAGCGATATCACAAAGTGCGAGCCCGAGCTATTATTCAACCTGCAATCCGGAGTCTCTCGGACATATATATATATACATACACTCGTGAATCACCCATTTTATCTACTTATCAAAACGAAACGAAATGAAACAAAAAAAAACTCCTCTCGCGCGAAATTGCAGAATCTTTGATTAATCACTGCTATGGTTAAAAAAAGTGCGGTATATACAAGTCGCAACGAGCGCAGATTAAAAATTCGACTCGGTGGTTTAACGTTGCGCAAAGGGCCGATTCTAGCGTTTAGCCCGGGATCACACACAGAACGCATTAATTTCGTCGCTGCCATATTTCCCACCGTAAGGGAATATATTCGGAGCGAGCGAGCGCTATAGTGAGCGAGTGTGCTTATTATTGGATCCCGGCCGCCGCGGCGCAGCTGAAAATTCTCCTAGTCATTTCAATTATGAAAGTGCGATTCGTTGCACACAGTCGGCGAAGTGTGTGTATGTGTGTACGAGAATAGTAGGACGTGCTTCCGACACTGGGGGGGTTGATTATTATTTCGTGAAACGCGACGGTTCATTAGGGAGAACGGTTACTTTTTTGCTCGTACCTGATCTCTTTTGCAATAACTGCATACACCGTTTGTGTTGCGTTTATCGAGAGAGATCATGTACAGGAGAATTTAATTTAGGTGCGATTCAATATAGTTTTTCCTCTGATTGCGTTGTTTTCGAAAATCATTGATGAACAAGAAGATAAACTACATTGAAGAAATGTGTCATACTCTCTAAACCTGAATGATAGAAAAGTTACTAACTCGGACTTGGAACTCGGAATAAAAATATCACGCATTCGGCCCGAGTCAATTATTGCTCGATTGGAATCAATTTTCGCTCGGGGCTGTACAAGTATACCAGCGGTAAGAAAAAATGACAGGTTATCTTTTACAAATCACTATTTTCACTGAAATTGACTTGGAACAAGTGATTACTTTCGATAAAACCGTGGACAGGTTTCAGTTTCTACATTAAGGAGATTAACTAACAAATTAATTATAACGTACTAGTGATAAAATTAAAAAAAAGGTCAATCGATGGCTAAATCGTGTACAAATGCATTGGCTAATCATCTAATTGACAACTCAATTAAAACAGCGTGGCGTTCAAATTCAACCCGCGCAGCTCTAAACACATACCGATCACCTATAACGGAAAACACAGATTTTCCAGCTCCATCGTTATACGTAAAAAAGCACACGCGCGCTAGCTCGATATCGATATAGCTTTCATTCTCGCAGCCTCGCAAAAAGCCGACTCCTTTAGAAGAAAAGAAAAGGAAAAACACTCGGCGAAACAAAAAAAAAAAACTATCGGATACAAATTGGCCTCATTCTTCCGCGTAATCCGTAACTAGCACAAGCAATAGACAAGACACACAGACACACACCACACCTCGTTGGATTATCCCGGCGCGCGAAAAGTCCAGACGCTAGGACGATTTGTAAGAGTAGGAGAAATATATGGAGAGATAAAAATAGCGGGGCCTCGCCGCGGTAGTTTCACTGAATTTTCTTCTTCCTTGCCTTTTGCGCCGGCGCAAGTCGCGGTACTTGTGCGCGAAGAAGGCGCCTGTCTACTTGTCCTGCGAGTGTAAGCGACATGCGAGACGAGAGAAAGAGAGAGAAAGATTGTAAGTATAGCGGCGACAACGGGTAAGCACGTCTTCGAGGTATATAGCAATGCCGAGTAGAAACTACGTACTCGCCCGAGAACACGGAACTTTATGATATCCGGCTTACTTTTAGCCTTTTCGACGACTGCTGCTCCTGCTGCTGTTGAGCGTGTGGATCGTTTGCACTAGCCTGACCGATTGAATTTTGCCTTTGTGATGGGACTGGGCGATGTGTGAAAATTGGAATTTTGTAAATAGTTTACGTGTTTTTGAGGAAAGTCTGTGAGAAATATGGAAAATTGTATTCTAGATCTTCTATTATATTAAAAATTCTATTGTGTAAGCAAAATTTACAGAAGTAATGTTTGCTGTACAAACACGTGTAACTCACAAGCCAGATTTACACTTGAATAAACAAAGTACTTTATCTTCCTGAACTCGGCAATATTTTATGCAATTTTAGTCCTCGCGCTTATGTTTACTTCTCGTCCCTTTAGAAATATTGCCCAGCGCACTTCTCTCGTCTCCTCGACGATCCTTCCGATGCAACCGGAGGTATGACAAAGTCTTTTAAGATCACTCCGCGAAATATTTTTCCTCCGAAATCCCTAACTCTTGGGCGCATCTTGACTTTAACGCAAACATGCCAGTGCCCTTGCCGAGTACTTATCTTTCGTATAACGTCGCAAGCTTCCAACTGCATCTTCGGAGATAAATTTTTCCGACTCTTCGAATCCGCGCGGCAAAGAAGCTGTTGTAGTTCGGTAGTTACTGCATGAATCAAAATATGCATCAAGTTGGAAATTTATTCATAAGTAATATTTGCATAAGAATATATGAAGTATCATTGAATAAAATAATTTTCGGTTTAAATGTAAACATACTATAAACCGATGTATCTCAATTTGATTCTGTGCAGGATAATATTGGCTCTGTACTGACATAAATATAGATTATTATGTCTATAACGATATTACCTTAATCTCTACATAATTACATTTGGAATTTAGCATAGTGCATTATTGGAGAAAGCGGTTTAGATTTCGTGTTAACTTTGCCCACTTAAAAATTGAATTATTCGTTCTCGTATAATTAGTTGTATTTTTAAAGAGAACACTGTATTTATATGCATTCATTGTTCATATTTGCAATTACACCTCATAAAAGCATATTAAAACTCGCGCAATTTTTGTTTCTCAAAACGAAAAGTCCTCTCAAACCAAAAAAAAACGGACAACGAAGAGTCATCCTTTAATAAAACCACAAGCGCTCCAGCCGCAAACAAAGTGCATTAAAGACGGCAACAAAATGAGCTTCCCTCATTAACCGCAATCACATCTCTCTCCAAGTGAACTCAGGTCCAGTCAGTGGGCCGGGGCAGTTCTCCACTTAAAATAGCGACGTCCGCCGGCGCTCTCTCAACATAAATTCGCTCCACCAAAAGAAAGTAAAGCGCAACGGCAGCCGAAAATATTACCACGTGCAGCAGCAACAGCAGCAGCAGTGGCAGAGAATGTTATCGCGTTGGGCGTCGGTATTTAAAGGCGCGAACTCGATAAGTCGAGAAGTGACGACGTCCACGTCCTGTCTCTCTCTCTCGGTTGGAAGCTTGAAAGCGAATTCGCGTGCATGCATAAGACGCAAGCTTGCTGTATACGTATATGATATGCTGGCATGCTTATGCTAATGTATGGCACGTATTGGAGGCTTAGCGTGTGACACGTGCGATTAGAATTTTTAATATTTATCGGGTTTTTACTTGACTCTCGTTGGGCTCGGGGAATTTATGGTGACGCGAATGCGAGAGCATAAGGAATTTGTGGATTATTTTAATAAGGTTGGGATTTATAATAAATAATTGGGTGTAATTAATAGATACGTAAACTTATTTTAATAATGTAATGAAAGCTTCGGGTTTGCATATCGTTTCTGAAATATGTAGGCTGTTTCGAAGATTATTTGAGCATCTTGATTATATAGTCCCAATTAAGTTTCTTAATATTTTGATTATTTTAACGGGTATTTTATATTAAACTAATAATTTTATTATTTATCGAGTTATTAGTGCATGAGATCTAGTTTAACCTTGTTCTAGATTAAAAACATATTCAAGTACAGGACTTATCAATAAAAACTTTACAGAGTATAAGTACATTAATTATATAGTTCTTAATAAAATTGCAATTTTATATTCTTATATACTAATATGAAACAAACAAAAATGTAATTTATGTATCAAACACTCTGTTATAATTCTATTTGTTATTTAATATCTAAGCATTAATGTGGTTAATAAAAAAAACTTTGTGCACTAAATTACAGAAAAATAAAATATTTAGTATTTTTTTCTGCTGGTGACGCAGATATTCGTATGGGATTATTTCCGTAAATAAATAAAATAACATCGGTAGTTCCAGCTGTATAAGATTAATCGGCAAGTCATGAATTATTCACGATATGCCAAATGCCCGAAATTCCAGTCTCCGCATCTGTCGAACTTCCATTTGCACTGCGAATTACAATAGTAAGAAGTTCTCGACCGATTCCTCCGATCGGCTTAGTCGAAAACTTTTGCCAGCCAATACACACACACAGTCACACACACATTTCTATCTTATACCAGTTCCCGTCGAACAAATCCAATCGGCCGCGACTACAGCGTAAATAACGCAGTCGTCGGCGCCGGCGCGCGATCGTGTACCCCGACACCACGAGCGACAGGTTGGCAAAGTTTCTCGCGTATCGACGAGGATATAAAGTTGCGGAAGCGTACCGATATATATACTCGCTCTCTTTCTCTCTCTCTCTCTCTCTCTCTCTCTCTCTCTCTCTCTCTCTCTCTCTCTCTCTCTCTTGCACTCGTGAGAACAGTCGCGAGAGCGATCGTAATTTTTTCCCCGGCGCCATCGAAGCTGGGATTATTGTCTGCTCGAGTTACTTCTCTCGGATATGCCAGTACAGCTGTTTTTTTTTCTTTCTTGTACTACGCGCACGGACTTATGTAAAGTCTCTCGAGTGCGAAAGCTTATGGGAAATAGGCCGGCAGCGTGTACTTTTTCGATTTTCCAATGTGCCGATCATAGCGAGCGACAGGTGAAAATGCGCAGCAACAGCAGGCAGCAGCAGACAGTCTTAGGTATTATGTTCGGCCGTAAGTTTGGAAGGTTATTGGAGAAATTGTAATATGATTAGTTTAATGAATTTTAGCGGAGCTTTAGGCTTGTTTACGGAGTGTGTTCGTGTGCATATAAACGGGACGTCAGGAAATATGGCGGACTCGTAGATTGCTACCAAGCGATTAAATTATCATTTAAATTTCACTGCATTATCTCTGTCTGCGGTGTGTATTATATACGCGTGATGTGTGTGTGTGTGGTTGGCGCGCACTTCTCTCTCGTCGCGCACTTTTTTCGCGCGCGCATGGCTCGATTAATTTCAGATAGTGTTTGTTTTTCCGCCCTTTTTCTTTTGCCAACGGCTTACAGCGCGAGGCTGAATCTTAAAGCAGTGCTTAAAGATTCCATAAAGATACGGGGCCCGGCTGCCAATGCAGAGAAATCAAATTGAATTTCGTAGGATTTTCTGCACACGCGAGTGTTGGAAAATATACGTTTGCAGTTTTAAATGCTTCTGCTGGGATTTTTTTTCCGGTACGGGCTTTAATAAACGCTTTCGGTTGCCTGCACTTTACGATGTAGAAACTTAGTGTTTTAGTTGGTTATTAATTCTTTTTTGCTTTCAGGATTTTCACGCCCGCAGTTTCCATTCGCATGCAAATCCGTGCAATTATACGTATCGGTAACCTTCTATAATTCGAATGTTTAGGAAGTGGATCATGTAATGAACCTTTTTCTATGGATGACGTTAATGTATTATTAATTGTTATTTATGATGCGATATTGGAAACTCGACTACTTAAACGGCAGTGTATAATACCCAAAATCAACTCTTCGCGATAAAAAAAGAAAGAAAAGTACACACCCGGCACATGCATACGAAAACATCGAGCGCAGAAAATTCTCGGCTTGCAGGAAGTCGAACTGCCTGTCCTAATACACCTATATAGAAATTACGCCGAGCTATATACAGAGGTGTGCAGAGTCGAACTCCCGGGTCGAAAGTGCGAGTTTCTCAGCTATACGGAGTCGAAAGTCTCATTCTCGCAACGGCTGTCGTGTCATTATATGAGCGCCGATCCCGCCCTCGCATCGATAATAACCGTATCTCGCTCCTATCTCACTGCACCGTGGCGCAGCTATGTGCACTTTTGCCTCTCCCGCGCGCAAAAGGAGCCTGTGTTTGTCCCTTTCTTTTTCGCCCCTCTCACCTCTCTCCTGTGTTCCGTGCACATTTTTCTCAGTTTCAAATGAGACCCACGGATATATTTTTTTGTTTTCGCCGATACGAGTGTCTGTGACGTGTACGCGCGCATTTACATAATTTCTCGATACGATTTTATGATTATTCTTTATTGGGGGGGACTGGAGGAGCCCAAACTGAATTTAGATAATGAAATCTCGAGAATTGGCATGCACGTACTTTATTTCAACTATAACTGATTCGATTTAAATAAAGAATTGATAAGATTGTAGAGATATCGATAATTGATGTTTACTTTCTTTGGTTTGGTTACGCAGGTCAGATTGGCGAACTGTCGGTAACTATAAATATAGTTCGCTTGACGCTGCGCCTAATGCAAGAGTTGTCGTTTAGGCCCGAGTGCTCATTTCCTCTTCTGCAGGCCGGCTAGCTTAGGCTCGAGCTTAGGTTACAAAACCGACACAAAGACGTATAGTTTATTCGAATTTGCTTTGCGATTGATTTGAGCAAGCCTCGAGCGTTTCACTCCACGAGAGTGAGAGATGGATAGATAGATAGCATTTTATTTTGTTACAAGAACAAAAAGATAATATAATTTACAAGAATAGTACAATAATTGCAATGATTACTATATACAATAAAATATATCATAGCCAGAATCAATGTTATACAAATCAGTCTTAAGCTATCATCATTATATATATATATACGCACACACGGCGCGACTTAAATCGAGAGAGAGAAACAAACAGACTCTTGATATTATTGAATTAATGAGCCCCGGGGTCTTGGATTGCGCGTTGATATCTCCTGTTTACGATATCGTTGGCGTTAATTTGTTTTTTTCTCGCCTCTCAAACGTTTGTTAAACGTCTATACGCATCGAATATATATTGCACATTGTTATAATCGAGTATTTCTGGACGATCTCCTTGACGATTACGTAAATTATTGAAATTCCCATGTATATATATATTTATCGATACGACGATGCGCTCGCGAGTGCTATTAAAAGCTCGGAGTCGCAGTGGGAAAAAGAACGCAGCGCCAATCTTAATTTATTATGATTGGTTTACCAATAAATAAATATTCGCGTTTCCCATATCTCTCGAAAGAAAAAAATGAATTATTCAAGCCTATATACTCGCACGTATTTATAATTTCACCGCGCGGCTTTTTCTAATTATCCCCCTATTAAATCTTAAACACACGTTGTGCTCGCGCTTGCCTATATCGACGCCAGATGATCGCTCGGGCAAATAATACGCGATTTATCATCGGGAATCCATCAGTCGGCCCTCGCGAAAAGCTGCGTATACATATACGAGCGATCCAAACGGCCCATACCTCTCGTATTATTATATACGCATAGGAAACGTACAATTTAATTACTACGATTTGCAATTCTTTCGATAAACGGCGCGCGCAAACGCTTCACTCTCTCGCATCGTTAGATTATTGCTGCCTGCGGTACGAAAAATAAAAAAAAACGAAAGGAACGACTCATCGAACAAGGATCTAAATTGGGATTAGATAAGGTCAAATCTTTCGCAATACTCGAAGGCATTCCTCGAGTTCTCGCGGGCCTGTCCGTTATCGACAAAAGTCAAGCCGCGCGTATATATATGGCAATTACGACGTCAGTGCATGCGTATGAAACGCGGCATGACGAGGGCGTCGGCGGCGTCGGCGGTGGCGGCTATAATACACTCACTTCGCCGAACTCTCGAGCACGCCGCGTATATATATGCATCCGGGGTACGCATCTAGAGCGAATATAGCGATTCGCGGCTGATACGATGTTACGCGCCGCGGTGCGAGCCGTGTTCGAACAGCGGGATATCGATCGCATTAACGAGCGATATTTATTTGAAAAATTGCTTCGAGCTATACTATTTACTATGTTTGAATGCATAACAAACATTTTTGACCATTTATCAAGTTATATTGTGTTCTTAAAATAGCGCTACAACGTTAAGTTTACATTTGAAAAAATCGTTGCACACATTGACAATCAAAATATTCGATTACACGCGTAAATGTATCCAATTTTTGACGCACGCAAAATTAATGCGGAAAAACAGCAAAAACTCACCCTTCGCCAATACGTACCTTATACACGTCCTAGCAAGACAAGTATATACAAGAAGGCCGAGGACCGATATATAAGCCGCCGGTACAGCTCACCTGCGCATACGCGTGTCTTACACGATCGGCAACGACACCGCGCCGTATTTCATCCGCGCCGCGGTTCCGCTCATATATATATATATATATACCAACCTACACCCTATACTTCTCCATATGTATATATATATATATGTATATA
>UELU01113671.1:0-11141 GCA_900490025.1 Megastigmus dorsalis | reverse complement strand
TAATTAATAGACGAAGTGTACCTGTATTTGGGATTTGCATAATTTTACCTATTTATTTAGTTATTACTAATTATTCATATCCGATCAGTAAAAAAGTTTGAGTGGTAACTGTAGGACTTTGACACCCCCTTAATATGACCACATTATGGTTAACTTATGTTGAGTGGCAGGACAGATGTTTGTTTATTTTATATTAACCTTAAATTTTATAATAATATCTATTTCAAACATTATTACATTTGTACATTAATCGCGATTGCTTATCATTTTACTTATAATATTGTAAATAATAAGGTTTTTAATAATTTAAACTATTTTCGTGTGATCAAATTCAAAATTTTGAAATTATTTTTTTCTCGAAAAAAATACACTTTATGAAAAAATTTTATAGAATAAAAAGTGCTTAGAATCATTCAAAGAACACGTGTGATTTTTTTCAGAAGTTTTTAAGCCTTTTTTTGATTTTTCAAAAATGTTGAAAATTAAAAATTTCAAAATTGGCTTAAAACCTTCTGTAAAAATTCACACGTATTGTTTGAGTGATTCTAAGCATTTTTTGTTATATGACATTTTTTCATTAAGATCATACATTTCGAGAAAAAAAATCATGAAGTTTAACATGACGCTGTTTCACAAAACCAGCCATTTTGAAAAAACTAAGAGGGGAAAAAAGGTTTATAACTAGTGTTTCGGAAACTTCAGACATTCGGACCGCGATTTGTGGCGGTAATATAATTATCCAAAAACTGAAACAGTAACAAAAATTGATTTAAAAAAAAAATTTTATTAAATATTTCGTTTTTTTTTAGAAAAAACTCAAAAATAATACACTTAATGACTTTTTTTTACTAAATAAGTTGCAGATTCGGAAAGAGCACCCTCGAAAACCCCCTATATAGGATTTCGGATAAAAATGACTTTGTTTTTCCAATAGAATTCCGTGTTTGAAAATGTGTATACACAAATGTGCATTTGCGCATTAATGGGATAATCACTAAATTATTGACTCTTTCTCATTTTTCATTGTAGACTCCAAAATATACTGACTAGGAGATGACCAGCCCTCCGGATCACGGATTTGACTAAAACTTTGGGATATATTTTTGACACCAAATTATGAAAAAAAGCTAAAGCAGTTCACTCTAACGCTCAATTTTATCGAAGTTACAAGCCATTATAGTGTTATGTTGAGAAAATTGGATAAAATTCCATGTGTATTTTATTGTTTGTAACATAGAAAGAAAAAATCTTAAAATAATTTTACAGAAAAAAATTAAACTGGAAAGAAAATGCTTTAATTTAAGACTTGTTACGTATAAAAATATATATTTGTCGCAAAGTTATTGAAGATTAAAAGTGGGACTAAAATTAACCCACAAATTGCGTATTCATTATACTTTATTGCATTTGGGTCAATTTTTCTGTCGGTTTTAATCATTAATAACTTTGCGAAAAATTAATAATTTTATATGAAACAAGTCTTTCAATTAAAGCTCCTTCTTTCCAGTTTAATTTTCTTTGTGTAAAATTATTTCAAGGCTTTTTCTTTTTGAGTTACAAACAATAATATGCACATGGAATTTCATCCAATTTTCTCAAAATAACATTATAGTGGCTCATAACTTCGATAAATTTGAGCACTAGGGCGAACTGCTTTAGCTTTTTTCACAATGTGGTATCAAAAAACATATCCCAAAGTTTTAGCTAAATCCGTGCTCCGATGGGCTGGTCATCTTCTAGTGAATTAATTTTAATCTATTTTTCTTCCGAAATATATTAGCATCAAACTGACAGGGGGAGGTCACATCTTCCGGGTCACGGATTTGGCTGAAACTTTATACAGACATTCTTTGGCGAAAAGTATGAGATACATGTCTCGGCGTTAGTTCCAATGATAGATAGTTGCCTTTAAAATCCTTGTAATAGAAAGGGCTAACAATTCATTCTAAAATGAAAATGAAAGCTTATTATCTACACTTTTGTTATATTTTTCATAACATGTTCTGAAATGTATATTGACCTTGCAATAAATTTTTAAAGACAACCATGATTTTTCATATATTTTGATAACGTGCGCTTTAATTCGGTTCCATTGAAACTAACGCCGAGACACGTATCTCATATTTTTGCGAAAGAATGTCTCTATAAAATTTTAACCAAATCCGTAGCCCAGAGGATATAGCCTTATCCATGTAAGTTATTGATGTAATTAATGCTTGCCTACTATGACTATTTTTTCACTTGAACCACCACACATTATAAAATTATAATATACCGCCGAATATGTATACATGGCATTACGTTAACTACTACTGTTATACGAAGTAGTAATACAACTCTCACACTTGTACATAATAAATCCAAACTCGTTTTCTATCTCCGTTTTTTGTCTGTCTGATTTCCCGTGCTCCCATAACTCGACACTACAAACTCATTCGCGAAACGCTTCCTATTCAAACGCACATTTATATAGACAGCAGCCTCCTTGCCCCTCTTTCTCCAATTTTAATTAATCACCTTCTGAGAAAGCTGATGACGTAACTCGATTAACGAAACGTCCCGCTCGTGTATATTGGACCCATTGTTGTCGCGCTTGTGCGAATTCGAAGAATTTGTCATGCCTCGACACTGCAGAGCTCCGCTCTGTTCTGGTGTGTTCTCACTCTTTTTCGTACATATAATTGAAAGTACACCTTGTATCTGGACAGCATGAGCGCACGTCGGACTGTTTCACGTAAAGCGAGAGCAGAAATGTTGCTCTCACTATGCAGCGGAATGAAAAAAGAGGAGGAGAGGGCAAGAGAGACAGAGAGAGAGAGAGAGAGAGAGAGAACGAAACGTACATATATAGTGCAGCGGTTGGTAGAAAAAGTTGTTAAATGACATGAAAGAATAAGCAGCGGCAAAGCTGGTTTTCTCCTTTGCTGTTCCTTTCTTGCCTTTTCTTGTCGACTTTTTCTTAAATTTTAATTAATTGAAAAGATGGATCAAAGCGTACAAAAGAGAGAGAGAGAGAGAGAGAAAATAATAGAAAGAGAAAGAGATGCCAATTAAGCAGCACGAGTACAAAAGTGAGGATAAAATGCTGCGAATACTGTGGAATGGCATTGGACGATTTCATAATTTTTAAAAAATAAATTGTATTTATACATACATCATTTGTTACTGTACAATACATCATTCATTACTGTCATAGAAGTTCATACGCAATTATTATTTCTGAACATATAAAAAATTACTTCAATATGTTCTTATATATTCAAAGTAAAATTGTCAACAGTTATTTCTACCATACATAATTATATTCCCATATCTTATACTATAATAAATATGTCCTAAAAACCTTGTTGCTATTATTGAAAACCGAGATTTCCTATTTTTAAAATTTTAAAAGATTTCACTGGACTTGTGATGAACTTCGACTTTCAAGCTTGTATACCGTATCTAATATTTAGTATCTAAATCTCTCTTGACTTATACGGATCAAAAACTTTAGATAATATAAAAAACTTATCGTGTGGGTTTGCCAAAAAATAAGGTAGTATAGAAGTTAGAGAAGACAATATGAAATTTTCACTGATTTTAATTTAATCCAAGAGATGACGTGATTCTAACCTTGCAATTACGTTATAAGGTAGTTTTTACCCTATGACTAATAAGTCAAAATAAAATCAAGCTCAAAAATAACTCAATATTAATAAAGTATTAATTTTGTATTAAAATAAAAAAATTAACACTTTCAACAAAAATTATACTTTTGTACGCGTTTAACCGAACATAGCCCCGAAAATGTCTTCTTATAATTAATCTGTCAATTACTTCTGTAATCTACCCAGTCCTCAATAAATTTGAATATAGCGTCAAAAGTTGAGCGTATATTCATAATGCATGCGTTTTATTATAATCTAGAATCGTTTCCTCTTAAATTGCAAGAATTTATCAATACTCATTCTATAACAAAACTCGAAGAAAGATCTTCTCCATACGCAGTTGCCATTACTCCAATGTTGAAGTTCAGTAAAATTTGCAAATTTTAACTGGCAATATTACAGAAGCAAGGTGGTCAATGAATCTAGAATTCCACGTACATACTCTTCGCTACCTATATTAATTTTATGCAAAATCCCATACAATAGTATATTTTGTACCAAGGGCGCAAAATGAAATTTTGCCTTTTTTCACGGGCGCAAAATAAGTGTGCGCAAAATAAAATTTTGCGCCCGCAGAACGAGGCGCAAAAACAAAATTTTTCGCCCACTGAATCGAAAATTTAAATACTGTTGATTTAGGCAACAACTACCTTAACCTTTAGACTGCCGGAAAATCTATATATAGATGTTGTAGGTGATAGGAACTTTACATGTTACATATAAACTAATTTGCAACATTTTTAGATAATTTCAAATCTCATTATTGATTTATTGTCTATTTTAATACTAGTTTATGCAAATAGAAATCAATTTTTACACTTATTTATATTAAAAACATAAATTTAAAAAATGTATGCCAGACTTCTAAACCTGGACAGAGTATGCTGAACTAGAAGCGATACTGGAACGGCACTTGATCCCTAAACCTGGACAATATAATTAAATATGTCCCACTACAGAGCTTAGCAATTGGAATGTAAATTTGGACAATGATTTGGTTATCACTGAATTCTTTTTCATTTATTTATTTATTGTCGCATCGCCTGGCTAGGTATTAGCGTCATCGTCAGAATCTTACATTGTTGTATACAATATCTTGTGTACTACATGAATATAGTAACGATTAAACAATAGATGTCAAATTATAATTGATTTCTGAAATCGATTTCATCAATATATGGAACAATTTTATGACACTATATTTTATCACTTAAATTGCAATCTATTTCCTACGTATTTGGCCTTCTTAGCAGGAATATGAAATAAAAAATAGGGGTCGCCCTGCGTATTTTCGATATAACTCAAAAAAACTGAATTTCGAGATATCTTAAATTACGAAGTTGAAAATTCATTATTTTATCAAGTGGTATTATGAAGCACTCAACGCACCCTTAAAAATTTATTTTTAATCACCTCCATACGATTTTTCGTCTTCGAGACATGCCAATTGAAAGTTATCGAGCACTCCAAACCATATTTGCTTGTTCAATTGATTTGCTCTTGAAATACGTTTTGTAACTTTAAAATTTACTTTTTAACCTCAATAAAATGATTTCCATATCTATTAATTTACACTTTACTTTGGTTTTATGAAATCTTGCAGGGCTTAATTGATAGATATTAAATTAAACTTTAATTTGAAAAAAGTTTCATCCCCAAAGATTATTGCATTCTTAAGTTATCGCAAATACAAATTTTTAGGTGACTATTTCCTTTCATTTAGATTTTTTCCTGATGCTATATATAGATATACAAGTACGTACAACATTTCTTCCCATCGTTACATATCGATATACACGTACATGTAAAATGGAATAATAGATGGATGTATACAATACAAGAAAAGAACAAGATCTTTTCCCAATGCTACATATATATATATAAAAAGAATAAAAGGAAACCTTCTTAACTATAAAATTACAAACAAAATTAAATGTTACGAATTAATCAAATAAACATTTTTTGGTAAAAACAATCCTTCCGGACCAAACAACTTTTTATTAAAGGCCCTTTAATAAACCAGTAATTTGTTAATCATCCACAAAAATTTTCATTTTCTTTTGGAGATTTTCAGGATATGTCAATTTTTATAGCCTATTTTTACATTATTCTCTGCGGTGTTTCTCTTAAGAAACGTGTTAATAGTTGTGCACAAATTGTGTGATACCTTACAATTCCATGTATACCATGCAAAACAAAGCCACTTTAAGTAATTTTTTTGTCTAAATACATTAAATTACATTTTATTAACAAATTAAATTTTATTAACAAATTACATTTTATTAACTAAATACATTTTTCTCATAATGATACCCAGTATTACGATTTTGTGAAGAACCACCTTAAAAAAGATTTTCTCTCTATATTTATTCTACAATCGAGACAGTTATTAGATCCATTATAGTCTGCTGATAAGATTCATACAATGTTGCGATTGTATAAGTTTGATCACATCTTCAGTAATACGATAAACCGATAAGAATAATGAATTAAATTTATTTATTAAAAAAAAAATCAGATCGTTAAACTATTATCTAAATATTATCTAAACAAAGCATTGGACAATCATATTTCAAATCAAATTAATCCGTGAATTTAATAATGTTTGCTTTTAAGGAAGTATGAAATGTATCACTAAGAATGATTTCATTGTTATGAAAAGTAGAAAAAAAGATAAATTTTATAATAAATTAAGTGGGGATAAACTCGGAGAATGGCCTTGAAGATAACAAGACAAAAAAGATGTACGTGAAATGAGCGTATAGATTGAATATGAAATGATGAAAGTATCAATATTAATTTTCAATTACTAAGGGCACTTAAAAAATTTATTATTTACATAATCCTGTATACGATACAATGCCAATAGAAATTATACTTCAGATGCATATTAAATAACTAAAACGTGTGGATTATAAAATTATATTAAATAATATAATATATATTATTTTATAATTAATTTTTTTATTATATTTTGCACATTTCCAATTGAAAAAAAGATTTCTGAACTACTGAACTTGAATGTAATTTAGCTTAACCCATTAACGCCCAAACGACCCAAATTTTGAATAAGTTTTCAACGTGATTATTTCTTATGTTATCTGCTTTAAAAAAATTCTGTTTTTATACATATATTCCGACGTGAAATTTCACGTTCTTTCAGAATCCGTAGTCAGAATTACGATTTAACCTCAAGAAAAAAAATATGGCCAATTTAAACACAAAAACCGTGAAAATTTAAAAAAAAATTTGTTTTTCACTGATACCGCAAAGGTATTCCCTTATAATTATGATCAGAGGGTATCATGGCAGTTGAAGTTTGACAGGAAATTTTTATATTAATGTTAAACAACCCCATTTTTACAAAATGGAGGTTGAAACAAAATTTTTTTTGTTTAAACTTCATCAATTTTTTTCTCGAAAACTATGGACTTTGGCAAATGTTCACGAGAACAAAAATGTCTTAGAATTAGTCAAGGAACACTCTCAAATTTTATCAGAATTTTCGGAGACAATTTTTTATTTTCTGAAAAATTCGGGAAATAAAGGATAAAATTATTTTTAGAAAATAATTTTATCCTTTATTTTGGCAAAAAAGAGCGTAATATTTATGTACACAAATTTTGTTCCAACCGCCATTTTGTAAAAATGGGGTTGTTTAACATTAATATAAAAATTTTCTGTCAAACTTCAACTGCCATGATCACCTCTGATCATAATTATAAGGGGATATCTTTGCGGTATCACTAGTTAATACGAAGCGTCCAAAAGATACAAAGGGCGCATAATGCATGCTCAAACATTTTTGTTTTTTTCTAGTCCCGCAATAGACTTACATTAACTAAGCCTTTGTTTTTGTCCAGTACGAGGGTATCGAAAGAAAACTGTAGTTTTCTGCAGGTACTATACGTTATACTCTATTCTGTCATTTCCAATTTCCATTAGAAATTACAATTAGAAATTGGTAACGACCAAAATAAAAAAATATAATATTTCAAAACCACAAATGAGTATAAAATCATATAATTAACTGCAAACATAAAATCTACTCGGGGCCAGTGCATACTTACATTACAGAAAAAGTTGTTTGAACGTAAGTATACATTTCCGCGATTATACGCGTAGAGAATGTATGGAATATAAGTTGGTCCTATTATAACGCGAGAAAGCACATTCGCCACTGTAACTACATATTAAGATATAACGGTTTCTTAGAGTTTCGGAGTTTAATATTATTAACTGAGCTTGAATGTGAATCATTAGTTATTAAAGTTACAGCTCTGTATTAATTTCGAAGAATTTACGCGTTGCATTATTGCATGGAAAGTTATCATTACATTATTTTCTATTTCAACTTCATCCAATCGTTTACGTAACGCAGCTATGCTTTAGATTTTCTGTGTAATAATAAACTGCTCTCATAAGTCGTATTTTCAATTGCTGGATTAATATTAAAATTGAATAATACGTTTCCTTAATAACGCTATGTTTGCATAAGACATACACATAAGACTACTGCAGACTATAAATTTCATTCTCAATTACAATTATGTATTTTCGTTAGAGATACTAATTTAAAGGTTCGTGTCAAGTAAAACATTAAAAATATTACTAATTACAATAGTATACGCATGACACTGTTTTATGCTACTAAAATAAAATTTTTCGTACACATTTTTATATGTATATATAATATGAATCTTTCAAAAGAAAGAAAATAAATGATCAATGAATATAATAACTTTAAGACACTGCGTGTGCGAAGTTAAATTGAGCTTCTCACACGTTGTGTCATAAAATACGGTTCCATACTCGCTTCGCTCGTGCGCAAACGTTCACACAAGGGTAAAATCCTTTTATCGCACTAGTATCGAAATGTACTATTAAATTTAATTTTCGCGCTTGTCCCAAAAATACTTATTTATTTGGCTATGTACAGCCAATTTCCTAAAAATAAAAAATTGATAGCAAACCCTCCAAGGGGTTGTAGCAAAACTCGATAAGGTCGAAATCCAAAGCTGACTTGAATAATGCTGCAGTATATCAGGAAGTTTCTCTAAATAAGGTTCGCAGATACTCTTGTAATTACGTTGGTAATTGTTAAAAAACTGAACCTTATTGTATAGTCCCAACAAAAAAACCGAATCAACATTGTAATACATTTTCGATAATGATACTTGCTCGTGACGTGATATACATGTATGTTATATATTTGTAAAATCTCCAGTTTCTTTACAGCCACGGTAACTTCCCGCTGTTTAGTGATTTTAAATTTTATATACCGTCATCGAAGGGTAACTAGTACGAAATCCGGTAACTTTTCAATGAATACGCTTGAACTGTGTATCTTACTGAATTTATTAATGACTGTTCACATTACTTCGTATATATTTTTTAATTTCATTTTGTTATATATTTTTCAAGCCCAATCAACGACTTATCTCACTAATCTAATGCGTAAGTATTATTATATACTTTCCTAATTCCGCTTGCGTTGATAGTCCAATCAGACGCACGCACGTAATCCCAAAATCCTCTACAACCTCCAGTTCTCCGTCAATCATTGCAGATCTCACATATTCTTCCGCGGGCGCGTCGCTGCCCAATTAAAACGTTATACCTGCTCGCCTGTAACCGCAACAACAACAGCAGCTTACGCCCACCAACACAAGCATAAGTCTACACGCGCAGATAGAAGGGAGATAAACAGGCGCGAGCGCATTCGGTAACGTGGATGCAGCAATGAGAACACAAGAGCTTGTGCCCATATGTACGCTTAATGCCGGAACGATTGGTCCTCTCTCTGCGTAGCCTTCCTCCCTGCGAAATCCGCGCGGCGTATTGTTCGCGATTCCCATCCTCCCCCGCCCCCCTCTTGAAGCGGATTTGCTGAATTTAGATCGTTTTGTGCGCGCGTGCAGCATTTATCGCGCGGCAGAGAGAGCAGTTAGCCGTGGCGCATCGGCTGATTGCGTACACTGCGATCAGCAGTGCGCCATCTATCAACCGTGCTCTATTCCTACCCACATGCGCCGCGCTCGATCAGGTCGACGCGATCTCTTATCGAACGCTTCGAATTTGTCTGTTGCGAGTTGTGCGCGTGCTTCCGAATTCGAGTTTAGAATGAAAGTGCTCGCTCGTTATAACACAGCATTAGCTTTAGACCTGAGGTAGAACACTCGAGGCGGTTCATTCGCAAATGGATTGAAGCCAGATATTAAGATAAATAATTTTATTTGTAGCCAGTTATTCCAAAAATTGAAATTCAGGCGTGTTCAAAATTATGTAAAATTCAGATTAGAAATGATACTTTGTAATCGCAGTCGATTTTGATTTAAAATTAAAATTCAGGTAATGCAGTAAATATCACAACCAAACATTACGAGCAATAGTAATGTAAAAAAATTAGTTTCAATACCTTTCACATAGAAAAATTAGTGTAAAATACATAGTACCTACGTAAGTCAAAACCAATTCAAAACTAAAAAACCGCAGCCAATTCATGATGGTACTTAGCTTCCTTGTTTTTTCCATTATATAATATGTAAATAATTTTATATAATTTATAAATAAATTAAGCAATAATAACATAATTTAAAAACTTACGTTTTTAAAAACAACCTAAGAATTATAGCAAGAATTAATACATAACTTTGCAATTTCATCTATCATTAAAATTTCTACTAATAATAAACATTTAGTTACTACTTCGAATATATTTTTAGCACTTATTATGGTGTTAAAAAACAAAATATTATATTCTATGCCATAAAATATATCAGAAAATGTGTAATATTATATGTATATATATAGATATACTTTGAGAAAAGTATTGATGATTATTTCCTTTATTTTTCATACACCTTTATCATAAAAAAGAATTTGCTGATAATATCAGTTTACCAATTTTCAAGTTACAGAGATCTATTTAGGTACCAATTATTATCTTCTTTTTTCTAATAAATTCGCGTTTTTATAGCAAACCATATCTATTTTATACATTCTTATAATCGTGATATTTTTATTCTATTAGAAAAACTCGAATATCTTCAAAACTTGTTATGCAACTATTTGTAAAAAATACACAGCTCTCAAGGTAAAAAAGTGCTATTAAGGGGATGCAGTAGCGACAAACGTGCTTTTTGTTTCGCTGATATCTTTTTCTATTTACAACGAAAATTAATATTTGGACTTGAGCGGCGTAGTGCTCGAAACAATGAAGCATCCTGTGCTAGCTGAAGTCGATCTGATTTTTCGTTTTTCCTATTAATTGGAACCAGTAAGACGCGTTTTCGCATTGACAGCTAACCTCAAAATTACGGTTATATGTATATGTGTTTATAACTTTTAATATTTATAATTTTGCGTAATATCGGGACCTGGCCGGCGTAGTACTCGTTGCTATTAATCATTTTGTGCAAGATGGGGCTTATGTGATATATCGTTTTTTAAATTAACTGGAACATAGAAATAGATCGAACAGCCTAAGGA
>UELU01113669.1:0-30519 GCA_900490025.1 Megastigmus dorsalis | reverse complement strand
CTTAAATACACTCATACCAATAAAAGAAAGGTTTATATGGAACGATACATAATAAATTAACACAAGAGAGAGAGAGAGAGAGAGAGAGAGAGAGAGAGAGAAACACATGCGCCAAATGGTAATTTCAAGTAATTTCGCGCGCATCTCATCGTACTATATAGAAGCACGCACAAGCGAATGACGGAGGGTTAGCCAGGAGCGCAGCGTGCGAATGGAGAACGTTCACAACGAGGAAAAACGCGTGAAAGAAGGACGCATGACTCCAGAGGTCGGCCGCGAGAGAGGAGAGAGAGTAGAGAGAGGGGGGGAAGGAAGAGAAGAAAAAGACGAAGGAGTAGCCTCGCGTGTCCTCTCTATAAATACATTACGTTGTTTGCGAAGCACTTGTACTCGTCAGTCGCTGTACACCAGGAATGCGGCTCCTCTCTTGTGCCCGAGCGAACGCTTTACGACTCTTTCCTCTCTCTCTCTCTCTCTCTCTCACTCTCTCCTGGTGCGTTTAAAGAGGCACGATCACCGGATTCAGAGAAGCTTTTTGCCGCGCACGCGCGCCCCTTCCTTTTTTTTCAAAGGGGACGTTTTATTTCGTATTTGACGCGCTGCGAGGATTTGTCGCGTTCCCACGCTATTTGGCTCTTTTTTTTTCTTTCTTTCTCTTAGCAGCGCTTCGAGACCGATGGATATTGTGCGAGACTTTTGGCTGGTTTGATTAACCTCTCTGGTGCATATATCGAGAGTAGCTGTTGAGCTTTGAATAATAGGAGAAAGTTCTTGTGCGGTGGATGGACTCGTCGGCTGCATGAATTCAGAGGGTAAACAAATGATGAGTGGAGGACTGAATGGAAATTTATCTCGAATCTATATAACACGTGTAAGAGGCATGTAAACATCGATCTTCGAGATATAATAACATTTTTCACCTATGTATTATGCATGTCCGAATCGATTATACTTTTTTTCAAGCAAATTTATTAAGAAGATTCGATTTATCTTACGAGTCTTAATGCAACTTTATTGTTGAATTCCCGGTAACGAAATAAAAACAAATTATCGTCAAAATTATTGGCAGTAGCGCGAGTGTGAGTGCTTTTTTTTATCGGGGATATTTTCGACTCGATTGGAATGCGAGATTATACTTGCGTAATAACAGCGATAACGATTTTTGAAAGATCCCGATTCGTATCGGTATTTATCTTTGTCAATGAATGGCTGAATATGTATGCCGAGTATCGCGTGCGAATGACAGTAAAAAACAGATGAATTATTGTGTTAAAACAGACCGTTTCGTGTCAACGAATTTTTCAAATTTCGCGATAACGGTTATACTATCAAAACGAAAAAGTATAAATGCATTGTGGTTTGAGTTTGCCAACAGATAAGCCGATATATAGTTACTGTATACACCTTTGTTTACTAGGAATCGCGAACCAGTCAACAAACTCCGACGTGTGACCTTCGATAAAAGCGGAGATGTGTTATTGAACCCTGGGATTTTTCCCTACTCTCGTAGCGAGTTGAACAAATCGGGTACATAAAATTTGTTCCGAATCTAATCGATTCTTCTCGCTCGGCTTTATCAGCGGTTCCCATTTCCAACGATAAAATTTACTAAAAATTATCTTCACTTGTTATACAGAAATCTGAGACACCATCTCGTATTGCAATCGAATCTATTTCACTTAACTTTTTCATTCGTACACTCAACTTTTCTCAATCCAAAAAAGTCAACGCTTAGGTTTAGCGTCATGGCACTAAGCAAGCAAAAAAAAACACTTGACAATACATCGGTACTTAGATTCCACAATGTTAATAGTTTCTTATAATTGCCTATTAAAATTAAAAAACAAATTGCTTTATAACGGTATGAAAATTTTTAATCAAAACATTCAAACGGAAATATCTCAACGGATCATTGATTTTTAATCTACAGAAAACTCTTCCAATAGTAAATAACAATTGATGACCGAAGATAATCTAAAATTTCTTGTTCGAGGTTATAAGATAACAAAAAACCTATCTGATTTTTCGTCAATTAGAACATCAAAGTATAAGATAGTAATAAAAATGGAACTCCAATTCTCAAAAATCTAAAAATCGAAATTAAAAATCTACATGAATGCAATCGTTATAAGCTCTTAGCATACTTCTATACTGTTATGTCAAAACTTTTTTTTCACCATTACGAAGCTTCCTTCTGTAGGAAGCAAAAGACTTTCAAAACGAAGTAGTAAGTTTACTTACGTGTCTCTCGCAAGATACACACACACACACACACACACACAGCAGCGTTACCTTGTACCTTTTTTCCCATCCAGCGCTAAAAATACGCTCCAGAACTATCAATGAACTCGCGAGAACGCAAGTCGCGGATCATCATTCCGCGCACGATAATATCTTGGGTCAATAGTCGGTGCGATCGCGGCTGCGAACTTGAAGGTTTTCCCACATCTTGGGCAAAAGACCTGGCGCCAAAAATATTTGCTCGGACATCTCGCATAGGCTAATAGCCGACGAGTCCGCGGAGGACAAAAAAAGATCTATCTCTCTGTATAAACACGTGTGTGCGCGCGCGCAAAGTGTCAAGTTTATGAGTCGGGAGGCTATCGCTGAATCCCATTATATATTGATGCTGTCCTCGATTCTCTCTCTCCCTCTCTCTCTCTCCTTTTTTCTTTCTTCTTCTCTTACGCAGTCGCGACGCGACATTCCCCCCGATGTTTGTTTATACAATTATGGAGTTTCGTGATTTGCGACTAGGCGAACGGAGTTCTGTTGGCTTTCCGCTAATTCGTCCACGTAAGATCCTGCGTAAGTTGCGTCTAAAAGGGGAACACTTATCGCTGCTGAATTAGAGCTGCGTCACTAGCTGTAGAATGTGTGCATATACGCGACATTTTCTTATCTAATGATGTCGCACACTATATTCTTTATATTTTCATGAAATCTGTAGTTTCGACTAAGCCGAGCTGACGCGGCTCGTCATTTAACTCTTCTCTACTCAGATATCGATAAGGTGTTTTAGGCAACTATATCACCGTCACGATCCGTATCCCGAATTCCACAAAACCAACTCGTAACACAGCCAAGTCAAATCCCAGAATTTACCATCGTCGCGTATAAAAAAGATAACAACATCAAACTACGAGCGAATCGTATTCACAGCTCTGATGACATAACCCGCGCGAATTTCCCCTGCAGAAAGAGATACAAATTGTGAATAGGCCGGTAAATGATCTCTAAATAAACCAAGAACTCGCAAGTATACACACAGACACACAGACCCTCGATAAAGCTTGACTTAACGAGACTCGATTGTATCCGCTCGAAGGTGCCGCTGTTGCTTCGCGTACACACAGTGCGGATAAAACGCGTTGCACACGTAGAATAAGCCGGTCTGCTATGCCGGCCTATATGTAGAATCGATGTATTCGCGTAAAAGCAAACTGTTTGCAATGGGACACGAGAGAAAGAGAGAGAGAGAGAGAGAGAGAGATCCGTCAGGTTGGCGCCATTGTGCAGTGGTTGTTCCCTCGCTGTGTGTACGCGTCGCCGGATAATCTAATCTCGAGATAAATGCGCAGGGGCTTTTGTCTGGCCAGTTCGCGCACAACACCTGCTTAACGATTTATGGTGTGCGACCCGGCGATGTATGGAGAGCGAGAAAGTCCTAGAGCGCGGAAGCTATGCGGCATTTTCGCGCGAACATTTCTTTTGGAATAGAATGTTTTGGTGTCGAAGCGCCGGGAAAAGAATTCGTTTGCGCTATATGCGTGTTTTAAAGTATGAATTTAAAAATCTGTATACCTATTTAGTTTTTCTTACGAGAAAAGTTTGTCTGTACAAACTTTGAAAGGTCGTATACAAACAGCGACGTATAACTAACCGCTCGTGACAATATATATACCAGACGTAAAAAAATCTGCTTATTCCTCGTAATAGAATCTTACCAGCATATAACACGCAGCGGAACTGAAAGTCGAGTAGTCGGTTGGTCGCACGCGCGAGCATCGTATCCCCGGCATAGGACACACTTTTCAACGGCCGATTAATAATCATCCTCCTCTCGATATACATATGCGCGCTGCACATCAGTCGTTTATTACCGTCAATTCATCGACGTATTATTCCAATAAATTTTCCCACCGCCACGACGAGGTGAGCTGCGCGCAGTCACACACACACACACACGCTTATACACACCCAGTACACACACAAGGTCCCGCCGCGGCAGCAGCAGCAGCTTTTATGATCCGCGGCCGCGTATTACGAGCCTCTCGAGCGTCATTAGTATGAGCGAACGAGACAAAAAAAAAACGTGGCGATATAAAACGTCAGTGATTCGCCTTTTGATGTCTGTATAGTTTGTATGGAAGCGAGGCACGATAATAGGCGACTGATCAGGTGGTCGATCCATCAAACCACGTCGAAAGGCCTCTCCGCCGCCGGAAAACCTTGGCCGTGTCCGCGGACACACGCGCGCGCCAATCCGAATGTTACCGTACAGTATATACAATAGTATATATACAAACGTTATGGTATATCGTGTGCGTACAATAGTCGCGGCGTGTGGCACTGCATCATTGGTCAAACATGACCCAGTTATATAACAATTCGGCGCTGCTGTTGTACGTACACGTGTTCCACTTTCCCAGTCACACTGTATAAATCGTTGGGAATTTGCATTCTGCCACCGCCCGACGAGATCTATTATACACCTTGAATTCGCCTATAGTGTTTAAACCAAATGTATTTTCGCTGAAGTACTTCCGGCTGATGTTTGTCGATCGATCAATAAGGGAATTAGTAGTTTAGAAACTCACCAGAACAGTAGGTAAAACGCAAAGAATTGTAAAAGCATTTGAGTTTGGCATATATGAAGAAAGACAACTCGTTCTTACCTGAAACATACAGAAAAAAAAAACAGACGAGTCAATTAGTTCGATCGCGACTGCGTGTAAAATGGTGCATTATGTACAATTGAATAAATATATGTATAAAGTGAATATCTCCGTGTGGAGCTCGGGGCGAGCCATATTCCTCGAGTTGCGCGCGTATTACGCCGGTGCACGCCGAGAGAGCTTCGAGCCTCCGCGCAGTTCGTGTCATTAAGGAGCCTGCATTAACATTCCGTTGCTGGAGCGCGCGCCTCGAGAAACGAGACTTTTCACGGCCGCTCGCACGCGCGCGCGCGCGCGCCTGCAACGTGTAAAACTCGTTCGCATCTCTCTCTCTCTCTCTCTCTCTCTCTCTCTCTCTCTCTTGCGGGTTGTGTAGTCTGGTTCGTTAAACAGCTGGTGTACAAAGGAAAAAAGGGCTGGTGTGTGTGTCTGGTGTGGCGAGGAGAGGAGATCGATTTGAGCGGGCCGCTTTTTCTCGACTCCCCTGTCCCGGTCAATTACCGAGGCGCAGGTGAGAGAAACTCGCGTGATATTTATGAACTAGCCGGAGAGCGGGTTAAATCCTGCACGCCGCGTCCCTGACTCTTGGACTAATTTTGTGTGTAATCCTCGAATGCCAGATTTACCTCGGTCATATCTCATACGTATGTTTTCAGACGATAAAATCCAATTTTCGTTTTTTTTTTGTCCACGAGCTGCGCTTGCATTTGCGAAAATCGATATCTTTGGCAAAAGTCATAATTCGTTTGAGAAAAAGAAGTAAGAATAGTACCTGCATGGGAGGAGGTCGCGATGAGTTTGAATTTGAGACGTGTTAGATTTCAGAATCTCGATTGGCTTTACGAGTTATACGAACGTAGCACGATGACATCTGGACGAAAAATAAGCGACTAGATGATAAGTGTAAATGGAATTTTGTGATTTTCTGATTTAACGCCTTTGTAAATTCCAGCGTGTATAATCTTAGTTTTGACACGCGACAAGAGCGTAATTAAAGATCGTCGAGTCCGACTATATATACTTTTATACAATCGTTGTACCGCGTGTACCACTGAAATTATGACTGTTTTCAAAGATATCAATTATTTCTGATACAGTATATTTCTTCAATATTCTTGTCACCTAATCTTCAAGATCCATGGCCTACTAAAAAGTCGAGTGTGACGAAATCTGTCCTGCCTCGATGATAGTGCACGTTGTTACTAACGATTTTACCATTAATCAATAAAGCTCTAAGTAAGGCGATTTTTGTTCAAATGCTTATATTGTAAATCATGCATTGAGAGGATTCTTCCTGTTGAGATAATACGAACCCTCGTAAAATAAAAGTCTATCGCGTGATATCTTAATCCTCGGAGGCAACTATAATTCAAAAAGAAAAAAACAAACTATAACTTCAGGATTCGTTTGGTAAAGCCTATAAAAAAAGGAGCTCATCACTTCTAAAATTACACCCCTGTAAATAAAAGTGTGTCCGTCGCAGGCTTACGTAAAAGAGATTACGTCAATTCCATTCCGCTTACTACGTGCGGAATATCGATAAAGTCGCGACTCACAATTACAAAGCAGTCAACGATCAATTAGCTTTGGTCATCGAGTATATAAAAAAAAAGCGTCGGTATAGCCTTGCACCTACTAACGACACGAATCTAACCTCGCGATTGCCGCAGTGATCAATTATAAGACAGAGTCGGGGTGTCGATGAGTCCAAGACTACCTACCAGCCGCGTATATAAAAATGTATACGCGGTGCAGACGAGGTGATCGATCTTCGCGTAGTTGCCGGCGTCGATGATCCTCGCGCAGATTGTGTACCACCGAGGCGCGACACTTTCTCACGCGCCAATTGATTTCGTCCACAGACGCGCCCTCCGTTTATTTCTCTTTTTTTTTTTTTGTTTCTCGCCATTCGATATAATTGACGAGTGTCGTTGCGCGTGTTGTGATCTGGACTTTCTACGTGGCATTGCCGTCAGATATACGGCGCGTATATCTTTTTTCTTCCGTGTACATATACGTAGCCGCCCCTGTCAGTGTAACGCTCGGTTTCTTGCAGGATGCGCGCGCGCTCGACATCGTGTACTCCGTTATCATTAATAATGCTAGGAATGCGTATTAATCAATGCTTTAATAAGGTAAACATTCATTTATCTTCGCTCATTTTCGTCTCGCTCCTTTTTCCGCTCCTACGCGTCTCCGCGATTTCGGATCGAATTATAAGCTACTTATCAAAATTAACGAAATTCGTGCTCGGTCGCGTAGGTTTGCTAGAAATACAAGAGAGGGAGATAAATTCGAGATAAGGAGCGCCGAGAGCTTATCTGGCGCAGAAGAAGCGCACAATCAATTGGGAATGTATAAGTTCCTAATCCTCCCTCCCCCCGGCGCGGTTGATGCGCGTGTATAATAAAAAGAAAAGCGCGGACAAAATAATTATTGCACCGCAGCGCGAGATCACACGTGAACGATAAGGTGTACATGCCAAAAATGTATACGAGGCGAATCTCATATACCATCTGGCGAGTTACCGATATTCATTATACACATTATTTATAGCGCGAACGGTAGAAATACAAAAATCGATCAGCTGTCTCGCTATATAGGATTTCGCGTCAATCGCATAATACATGGATAATTGTCGGCAATCCCTTTCTAATCCCCCAAGCGTCAATTTGATCGAACTGTCTCGCTTCCAAACCTAAAATCGCGATCCCCGAAAAAACCTTGTGCGCCCACTCGGATCCTTGCGAAACCCCGTCGAAGCGAAAGGAGGTGCATGAAATAGAGCGAGAAGAGAGGGGAAGAGAGTGTCTCTCGGTGTACAGCAGCGCGGCATTAACATTCCGAACGTAATTCCGCGCATAAATATCGGCCTCGCGAGCTGCGAGCCGAGAGCCAAGTGCAAGATCGCACCGCCACCGCGGCTCGGCACAATATCTGGCTAATTACAACGGGCCGCCTTATGCGAGCGCGCGCCGCCCGAGTGTTCCGTGTTTCTTTCGAGTGTTGTGTCGTGAGAGCTCGTGGAATTCCGAGAGCGAGATTTTTTTAAAGTTGCGGACTTACGAAATATTCGGTTACATTAGCGCTGGTGATTATTGGTAATGATGCCGGGTATCGGTATGGGAACAAGTTTTTCGTTGTAACGATCGTGTGATTGAGTTTTGTTGATTGATATTATATATATAAAGATTTATCGTTAAGTTGAAGTGGTGCTAAAGCGGAAATGGAAGAGGGGGGGAGGGCAGTTAGCAATTAACTAATCGCTTCAAATCAATTCGTTGTAGTAATTGGATTTGTGTGCCGATCGTCGCGTCCTGTGCTCGACCAACTTCCAAGGAAAAAGCCAATTAAATGTGTACCTAACCATCAATCATATTGATAAAAAGATCGCACGAAACTCGCGTAGAAACTAATTTCCTGCCTTATACGCATGCAGACAAGTCTCAATCTAAAATTGTAGAATTCCCAATATCGCGTACATCGCTCTATCGATTTCCCAAATGAGATGTATTTAGGATAGATTCACGTATACCGTTAGAGCCGCGGCAAGTGCTTGCTCGACGATTTTTGATACTCCCCACCGGTGCGGATCACATAAAGCTCCATTACCCATCTCTCTTTCTCACACACACACACGCACACATACACGAGCGGACATAAAAACATCGGCATTGAACTTTTTACGAGTGGCAAGCCCCAACTGCGCCCTTCTCCCACTGCAGTGGCATCGGCAGTGGCGGCGGCAGTGCCATTAGCTCAAAAATAGAGTCCGATGCATTATTTATGCGGGGCCGGAAAAATGAGAAACGCGATCGTCATCACACGCGAGGGCAGCAGCAGCAGCAGCAGCAGCAGCAGCAGCAGCGGGGGCGGCGGCGCTCTTTTTCTCATTAAAAGCGTCTTTTATCGATTCGCCGGCCAACGATGTATATGTATATACGTATATAAGAAAAGAAAAAAAAAGCAGGAAGCAGAGTCATATAAGCCGACTGCGCGCGCGGCGGCGAGCGAAATCAGTCGGTATGCTCTATCGGCTCTCTCTCTCTCTCTCTCTCGCAGTGTGCAGAGCTCTCGCAGTATATCTGACCCAGATCGAGGCCATAAACTGGCCAGTCATAACATAAACAGGTATATAACGCGATGCGATGCCGAGTACATAAACCACTTGCGCGCCGCGAGACCGACCAGGGGCCCCCAAAGATATATATATACAGTCACTGTGCGATATTGCAGTGTAGTGTGTATTACCGCGCCGAGCCGAGCGTTTTGCGCCCAAGTGCATCCGTTTTGCGAAGCTGCTTCGAAAATTCAGAGACTATTACGGTGCATATAGATATATTCAGTGGCCTCTGACCTCTTTTTCCCCCCCCCTCTTTTATACATTTTCGTGTACATATAGTCGGGATGAGAAATGATCGTTTTTAGTGCCGCGATTCTATTCGATGTTGAAGCAGTATTACGCAATTGGTATATTAACCCTCAAACTTGCATATTCTAAAAGCGTCTATACTTCTTATACTTACTTATATATCTGTACTTACAAAACTTGTGCAGAAAATTTGGCGAAGTACTTACTGATAAAAAGAAAGTAAAAGTGGCACTATCAATGTTTCGTAGGGGTCCTGCACCAGACCCCTAAGACTCAAGAATTAATAAGGGCTCATTTCTCATCTCGTTAATATGAAGTCGTCCATAACCCATAAACCAAAACCCGAACAATCCTATACACCATCATCGATCACTCACCTAAACGTAATAATTCAATAAACGATCGCAACACCATTTCACCGCTCTATCATTTACTCCGATTATGTCCGACATCTTACACTGCACTACAACCCAACCCCCCGTCCAAAAAGGATGAAAATCCATCGATTCCAATCGAAGCAGAATTTAGTGCTCGACAACACCTCCCACTTTCTTCCCATCCATTTCATTTGCCACTTCATGCACCCATATAATAGCCCGTCATTTGCGGCTTCGGAGGAAGGTCGAGGAGGGGGGTGGGGCGGGGGGATCACGAAGCCGATAATCACAGAGGGCGCGCGAGAGAGCGAGAGACTGGGGAAAATTACACCGCGCTAATACGCTCCCAACCACCCTCCTTGTATTTATGCGCTTTTCGCGCGCGCGCTCGCGACGTCTGTAATGATCGCCGCGGCGCGCTCTATACGCCCTTTTATACAGCCTTCTGGCGCGACTGCCGAGGATTGATTTTCAATTAGACTCGATTTTTGCACACCTTCCCTTCCTTTCCCTTCTCTCCCAACCCCCGTTTCTTCTTTCGCTCGCTGTTCCGGTCTGTCTGTCTTTCACATGCGCAGTCTGAGAGAGATATTCCACTGAATTCGCATCTCGCTTTATCGCCGAGGTGATCAATTTTTACTCGTGCACTTTCGTTTCATTGTACGTCGATGTACGACGCCTCGAACGAGAAAATCTAGTTCTCACGTATAATTCGAGCAGACGTCGAGAAAATTATCATAACCCTTTGAAAGTGCAAAGTGCAGCTGGTCTGGACAGAAAAAGGTGTTGAAATTTCCTGAAAAGGATGAAAGAGCGACTGTGTCCTAATCAGACGTGAACACAAAGCACTCGGACTCGACAGCCAGCACAAATTCCCATACATACAACAAAAGTCTAACAATTAGAGTCAACAAATTCCTCTATACACGTACAATTTTCCCTTCGAGTGTAAGTATACACACACGGGGAAAAGGAAAAAGGAAGCCGCCTTCGCTTATACACATGAATTAGTGGAGTGGGAGAGAGAGAAGAGAGAGAGAGAAAGAGAGAGAGAGAGAGAGACGTACGCGTGCGTATAGAGAGGTATACGCATGTTCTCGAGTACACCCGCGACTCGACGAGATGTTTGTTTGGCTTTCTCACGGAGAATGCTGCGTGTGCCCGTAAGCCTCGAGCACCACTCGCCTACGGCTGAGATGCATTTTTTGTCGAGTGGTCCCTCATTCTCTCTCTCTCTCTCTCTATCTCTCTCTCTCTCTCTCTCTATCTCTGTCTGTGTGTGTGCGAGCGTGCGCTTCGCATAATAGCGGCGTCCTCGAGGTGCTGCTGTAGCAGCCGTTGGAGCGAATTTTCCGTTTTATGCCGTGTGACGTATTCGATAGATTTTAGTACAGTTTCGTTAGTATATTCACTATTATTAAATTCATTAATTAAAATTATTGGTTAACTGGTTAGACAATTGGTTGTAGTTGTCGAATTTACATGTTTGCTTACTACGAGCAGTTTAATTACTCTACTAGAAACTCAAGCAATCAGCCCCTACCTAATAAACGACGATTCAATTTATATCTATCAAACTGCACAAACATAGACTAGAGAAAACGACCTCGTATACCCAATATCCAAAACGAAAAGCAATCGAAAAACCCCTATACCATAACTCTCGACGCTAATGCCTCCCGCGCGACGTCTCTCAACGTTTTGTCTTTTTTTTAATTTGCGCTCTCGTGCACGGCGGCATTCAAATAAATTCATGGAAGAAACAAAAGTCGTGTATAGGCGATCGGTTAGCGCTCGAATCGCGCCGCTATAAGCCTGTATCCCTTGCGTGGAACAAATTATCGGGCCTCGCAGCTTACCCTTTTACACGCATGCGGGCGCCGGCTTGGATCCGACGACCACCGGCGACGCGATTAGTCTCCCTAATTTCGTGGGCTTTCCTTATGGTATCCGCGCCGTGCCTCGACGAGCAGCGACGCGGTTAGTGGTAGTTCCCCGTTAATAGCTCCCTTCTTCATCCGCAATTGATTAGCCGCTTGGATCTCCTTCTGATTCTTTCTCACAATTCTTTTTTTTGTTCTGCTGTTCCTTCGTTCGATTTTGGGTATACGCGTGCACGTCTTTTCTCGCCGCGAGCGTCAAGTCCCTTTTTGGAATAAAACAATCGGTATGTGTTTCGGAGCAGGCGAATATGTGGAACATTTATATTTAAGGTTTAAAAATTATTGTACAATATTATACAAATTTTACTCTTGAGTTATGCAACGTTTAGTTTAAACGCAAGTAGCGATTTAGAAGAATTTCAGTAATTGAACAAGAAGCACATATTAAGCTTTTGAGGAACGATAAATAAGTTTGCCTTTTTGACTAGTCAGGACTTACACATTAAAATCAACGCTAAATCACGTCTCCGCGAAAAAATACTGAATTTCGTTTCACGTACGTTATATACCACGGCATCGGGAGGAAAGGCAAAAACTAAAGACACAAAACTAAAATCGTAATGTATAGGATATCAGTATTCAAGTGGCGATAAACTACGAGATTAAAGACAAGATCGCCGGAGAACTTTTCATTCGAAACGTATACCGCGGGAAATGTGGAAAAAACGAAGAAGAAGAAAAAAACGAAATATATACGTCGTAGCTCCGCGAGTTTCGATCATTCCGCCAATACCGAATATCCTCGTTTAGTTATACCTGCACGCGCTTCATCGAGCGCTCCAATCGATTTCTCTCTCCCGCGCGTACCGAAACCCATCGCATTATGCATATACTCAGGCGAATATATATCGCATTCCGCGTTTGCTCCTCTGACGTCATACGTGTCTCTACACGCATGCACACACATATATATAAAAAGAAGAACCAAACGCACAGTCGAGCAGTCTAGTGAATCGTCGCGCGCGCGCGCAATTATCTTACGATGTGTGTGTGTGTGTGTGTGTGTGAGTACCGATACACGTGCGCGCGTTTCCGAACAATAGGCGTTAGAGTTCGCATAAGAAGAGAATATAAAAAGATAAAAAATGTGAAAAATTTTTCACTCAGTCATCGCGCGAATCGTTTAGCTGTCAATCAAGAAGCTGCAACGAGGCGGCCGCGATTGATTTTCAAAACAGACGCGGTTGCAAGCATGAATATTGATATATTGTACACCGTTGGTCGTCTCTCGCGAGCTTATGTTTTTTTTTTTTTTTGTTTTACGAGCCAGTTGTACGCGAGAGAGAACCGATTGATAATAATCGAGGCGCTAATATCGTAAAATACAAAAAAAAAGAAAAAAGAAAAAAAAATAACACGAACTGGTCGTAACTCTCGCGAGCGTTAACGATCATCGCAAAAATCCCCGCGGTTCTCGACAAACAGTCACGCAGGCGGATCGCGGCTAAATCCAATTGTCGACCAAAACGAAACATTCGATGCGTCGATCCTGACGTTCCTGGCAGCGTAATCGCTGGGGGACGATAAATCGGCGATATAAAGCGCCATAGCGGGATTGTAAACGCGTCGCGCAACCTCCTTGTAGCGGCGAATCGTAAACAGCAGTGCAGAGGAGGAGAAGGAGGAGGAGGAGAAAGCATTTCACGCGCCGGTTGCATTCGGTATATACGGCTTGATGCCTGTGTACATGTGTGTGTAAGTGTCGTGTGTGCGCGAGTGGAGGAGGTGGGAGGGACGAAGACATTGGCTGAGATCGATGAGGTACAAGCGCGCGACTCATGACACGAGGGGGTTAGTGCCGCTGCTGGTGCGACGAACCCATTGCTTCTGCTGTGCTGCCGCCGTTGCTGCTGCTGCTGCTGCTTCCGACGATTTGATGTTTTATGTAATGGCCGTGCGGTATTAAGTAAGACGCAAAGATTGTATGCACTTGCAGCGTCGATATCTGGCGTGATTGATTTTTACGTATAGTAAAATAGACCATAGTAGCGCTGTTTTCCCAAATAATTGTCTACGCCAAAAAGCTCGAGAATAACAATGTAATATAATCATCCACTTTACATCAAGCATACTATATATATACAGTTGGACTAAATCGACGGATGTTTGCTGCAAGAAAATCACGATGTCACAAGCGCAGCAACAAACAACAACGTCGCCTCTATACTGTACGCCTATATATATATATATATATATATATACATTTGCAGGAAAGTAAGTTCGCAGGGGATACTATATACAATACTATATACAATAGGTAATAGGGAATCGACGTCGGCTACGTCATGAATTGTTCAGAGAGGAAGAGAGAGAGAGGGGGGGGGGGAGTCGGTGCTACTACGTATAGTGAGCGACGGGGTCGTCGGGCTCTCGCCAGCAGCAGCAGCCGCAGCGAGTCAATAATATCTGGAATGTCGCTACTGCTGCCGCTGCAGGCCTATATACTCGCGCCGTCGTCTTAGTCCAAGCAGTGTGTCCGTGTCTGCGTGTGTTTGGTCTTCGTCGTCGAGTGCGCAGCGATGAGCTCGTCTTTCTTTCCCAGTGTCCCTCTTTCTCCCCTGCTGCTGCTGCTGCTGCTGACGAATCGAGCGATAACTAGGTTACTCGCTTTAGCCCAATTGCGTTCACATCGAGCTCCTGTGCTGTTATGCTCTTGCGAATTCGAGAGAATGACTCGATCGATTCTACATCGATATAGCGATCGCTTTGTTGTTAGCGCCCTATGATGCAGCTGTTGAGAATCCGATATCGTTGTGTATAACATTGCGCAAAGCTCGATGGTGTTGCCATATTGTGAATTCGTTACGGGGAAATCCCTGCGCGCACTTGCATAGTGTACCTTTTCCTCCACTATAGTCGCTACCGTTTGTCGTCTTATCGTCAACGAGGAATCGAGCGTGTCACGATAAACGAGCATGAAAATATAACCGCGTAAGGTATGCCCATTGTGCAACCATCCGACCGCATCCAAGTATTTCTATTTTCTTGTTTTTTTTTTGCCGCTACGTATATATCATTCCACGGAAAAGCTCGCGTTTATCAATGAATTCTTGCGTCGATGAAATATATCGGAGGTAGAAATATACGGTAGCTGAGTGTATACGTATGGCAACACGATCGACGATACGCGGAATTTTTCATTAGCTAATTGCCGCGAAAGATATTCGCCGGGACGGAAGTGATCGACATTGTGATTCCCACGAAATTTCTGTCTCTGGCCGATCGATCGATTACACAATATATATATGTGCATATAAACACCGGGGACGATTCCGGGGAAGTCCTTATCGAGCGATCCGCGGCGGTCGCTCGTCAAAAATTCAACGAGCGGACGTCCTTTCTTTCTCTCTCTCTCTCGAGCGCTGCTACACAATCGTCGCGAAATAAAGACTCCGCGCGATGCAGCCCTTCTATAAATAAACCAATACATCGAGAGTTCGATGAACCCGAGAGCTGCGCGATCGGCTTCGTGTGTACACATATATATGTATCTATATAAACATTTAGACGGCGAGGCACTGACCCATCGATTCTCTTACCAACTCCTCTTTCATTCGATCCGCGCGTTGCGTCACGCAGATATTCGGACTGTCTCTGTCCCGTCCCGATGCAAATGATCGGAAAGAAAAGGAGCTAAAGAACGCATCGTCGATATCGTGCCGTCGCGTGATAAGATTATCTATGTGTGTGTGCGTGGGTGTGTAGGTGGGGAGAGATCGAAACTCCTCACCTTACGCGCGCGGCTATGCATGTTGAATGACCTTTTTTTCATTCCGTCGGTGCGGCGGCGACGTTTTTCCATCGCGACCGGCCGGATTATCAATCTGTGATTGCGATGAGAAGTCGCCGTGGCATGCGACTCTTTATCAGTGCCGCTCTTCTTCTTCTTTTTTTACTCTCCGTTTATCCGCGTGTTTGTTCGCCGTCACTCTTTTGTGTTTATAAATATTGCGAGGACGATGAGACGCGTATATTTAACGAGTCCATCGACGTTTCGCGCATATAGTTTAGTCGCTTTGTCGGTAAATGCAGCTCTCGAGGTGGCCATGAAAAGTAAGTTCGCCGACGGAACAAGTCATACACCACTAGGCACTAAAGTTCGCAGTAGCGCAACTTTATGCGAGTAGTGCGCGACACTCTGCGTCGTCGTGCTTGGAGGCGTGAAAACAAAATGTTATTCGCTAGTCCCGCGGCGAGACCGTGTGCAGTGCTCGATAAACATTTCATTTCGCGGACTGTGTGCGCGCACCGAGGAGAGCTCCGCGACCCGAAAAATAGAAAAGCGCTTATTGGTGTGCCGGTGTACGCGGTGGGAGCAAAGATATGTATTTTTCCACGAGCACCGCCGGTGAAATTCAAAATGCGAAATGGAAAAGTTGTACAGCGTGGCGTCTGTTAAAAGCGCGCCCGTTGTCGAACAAAACAGTTATAAATCCTGGTGCGCCAAAATCTCTCTCTCTCTCTCTCTCATTCTCTGTGTCAGTGTGTGGGTAATATCTGGAAAAGTCGAAATTCGAAAAATCCGAAGGAAAACTTGCGCGCCGTCGAGGATATAATAAAATTCCGGCGCGCAAACAAATTCGTGCGTATCTGGGGGATTTTTCTGGGTCAACGGATCCTTTCCTTCTGTCGATCCACTTGCTTACGGACAAGCTTAGCGGGATTACCGACAGATTTTTTGTTTTATTTTCCGCAATGCTTAGAATCATCTTTTAATCGCAGTAACGACTCATCGGTTTGAGTTTTTGAGAATCACAGTTCGAACGGTGCAGCTCAACATATATCAACGGTTCATAATGCGATCAAAGCTGGAACGAATTCGGTGTCCGCGAACTCACTGGCCAAAAAAGGCAACAGCAGCAGCGAGGAGAGGATCTCTATCCCGCGGTACAGGCAGATAAGGTAGAGGTCTCTTTGGGTCGCTCTCAGCGGTAAAGTTGTCGTGTGCAGTAGGTATGGGGGCAGGAGGAGGGGGGCCAAGGGTGCGCAGAGAACGCATTGTTCGTGCGGCGGCAGATTCGCGAGGGCATTTGTGCTCTCCCCGGTGTAACAATCCTCCATTATTGAGAGACCTGTTTACAAATTGAACTCCGCGCTCTCCTCTCTCTTTCTCTCTCCGATCAGCCCCTAGTTTAGAGTATCGCTCTCTCTCTCTCTCTCTCTCTCTCTCTCTCTCTCTACACCGAAGAAGAAGAAGAAGAAGAAGCAGCAGCAGCAGCAGCAGAAGAGAGAAGAAGAGAGAAGAAGAAGAGAGAAGGTGCACTTGCAGTTTTCAGTAAGTTTTCGGGCGCCGTCGGCGCCGCCAGCATCCCCGTACACAGGCGCGCATACACACACATACAGACACACGTAGTCGCGGAAAACTTTATTCCTGCTGACTTGGTCTCTCGCTCGCTCGAGCGTCTTGTTTTGTCCGTAAACCGGCGAGTGAGCGCGCGCGCGAGAGTGAGAGAGAGAGAAGGAAAAAAAGTGGTCCGGGCATCGAACCCAAAAAGACCCTGTCACGTATAACTCCTTGTATACTTCTCTCTCTCTTTCTCTCTTTTCGCCGGGGATTTTCGTCCTGGATTCGCTCGATGTAGCCGAATACCGACGCTATCTCTCGACTGTGTGTGTGTGTGTGTGTGTGTGTGTGTGTAAATTCTGAAAGTCGCGAGAGTAGTAGGGGTGTAGGAGCAAGGATAGAGTTATCGATGGGAGTTCGGGGTGGGGTAGGGGGGTCTTCTCTCGCGCTCTCTCTAGGAATATGCGCGGCGATCTCTTTCGCGGTGTAGGAGGGGGAGGAACGAGGAGTAGTATAAGTACGCGTGTTGCAGGAGCGCGGCCGCGCGCGGTTTTAAGAATGCCGTATAGCCGCACAGGAGCTAGCGAGATTTATGTATGTTTTGTTTGTTGCGTACGCTGCATACACCGGTCGAGGGGAGTATACATGTATATAATGCACCCGCGATAGAGCAACGTTGCGCCCTTAATACGATTTTTACCGTTGTACCGCGAGTGCTTAATATAGTCTAGAGAGAATTTCACTTCTTGTCCACGTATTTATAGGTACGAGTATAGTTTCAACTATGGTTAGTTTAGTATAGTTTATTTCGCTGATTGTAGGAATTGTTGCTGAAAAATGTTATACAGATCAGAGCATCAGCTCTTTCCGAGCAGATTACTAGCTCAAATTGTAATGTTGACATTTGGAATGTCCCAATTACACGTGTTATAAAAGACTGGAGATAAAAAGAATAAAGTTATACTGCAGACTTGGCCGATAATGAAGCGGCGAATTATCAGCGTGAACCTGAAATATTTCGGTAACGAACTTTATCATCCACTCGACAAAATACACATGCGCACATATACATATTTAACGGCTGTGCACACAATGCAAAACGTTATCGTATAACGAATCCAACTCGAATCAATCAAAAGTGAAAAAAAAAAGAGAGAATCCACAGTTCGCCGCATAAAGTATCACCTGTCAATCGCACACGTATACACACACACACACACACACATAGGTGGCAGCTCGCACAATAAACAACAAAAAAAAAAGCGAATATCCGCTTTCCCAATCCAATCACTTATTCCATTTTTGCTCCCTCGCTCGAATAAAACACCTTTCCATACACGTCCGTCGCCCCTCTGTTATACCCTGAATAACTTGGAATCACAGCGGCGGCCGGGAGGCTTGATTGAGCCTTTTCATCGTGAAAATTCGGCTTCACCCGCTTTTTCACATCTCTTTCTCTCTACCTCTCTGGCGCACTTGATACACGGACGTGCGCGCGAGCGGCATAATAAACGAAATTTGCTTCGATTGAATTCCCTCCCTCTCTCCTCTCTCTCTCTCTCTCTCTCTCTATCTCTATCTCTCGCTTTGCCTGTAATTAACCGATATTCCAAGCTGTGATTAAGCGACAAAAGTGCTCATTACCGCGCGAAAGTTTTTCGAGAGGAGTGCATTAGTGGAAGAGGAGAGACGGCTAACGAGTCGGATTTACATTATGCGGGAGGGCCGAGGCGAGAGAATGGGATGAGAGAGAGAGAGAGATAAAGGGAAATGAGCCCGAGTGAATGCGCATTGTACTATATGCACGTTATAGCTGCGCGCTCGCGATATTAATCATCGTAGCGGTACGCGCGCGCTTTTGTAACTTCTCTTTTTGCGATTCGTTTCTTTTTCCTTTCCTTTTCTTTTTAACAGCGCGCGTTCAGGTATGTGTGTACGCTAATCGTTATTTTATCGCGCGTCTTCGAGTGTTTCTTGATATATTGATGATTTTTCTTTTCACTATTCCTCTTTCTTTTTCTGCTCTGCTCTTAAACGCGGATCCAGTTATGAAGCTATTTTTGTTTTCTCGCGGATAACAAACGGAATTCGAAACCTTCAAGCATTCGACTATCGCAAGTTTTCATGAACGTTTAGAAAGTCATCTAACGTTGTGAATTCGTTTTTTTTTTAATTCCATATGTACGCGATTACTTCAAAGACTCTCTCTTATCGTCGCGGCGGAGATATTATTATTCTACTTCGAATCAGGTGACAGAGCCACAACGGCTCAGTCAACGCCCACAGTTGTATAATATTGGTAAATCTGTATATCGTTCGAGTTCTTCCGATAAATTTTCCTGCAACTCGAGACAGGAATTTTTGCCCGTGCACCGACAGTTTTTTTTAACTATTCGACGGTAATCGCGGTAATTTTATCGCTCGTGATAGACGAGTGCCGTGCGGCAACGATAAATAACTTCATTATCAAGAGAGAGTGAGATGCTAAAAACATTTTCATTTCTTCGAGATCCAATTATCTGATTTGCTTTATAATTAATTAGCAATTAGAGCTGGAAAAGTCGACGCGCGATTCCTCGCCGTGGAAATTACAAATGCGATGTATCGTCTGCGACAATTACAAATGCGTAAAAGACGCGCATGGATTAATCCAAAATTTCTCTTATTCAATTTGCCACGTCCGTCCGTCGCGGAATGTTATTAGCCTTTAAGTACCGTCAAAGTACACGTGCGCGAGTTCCGACGACGTCTTCATTTTGCATTCCCTGCAGACGCGATCGATCGATCGATCGGCTCTGCGTTTAAAATCGATAAGCGATCCTTATCTCGTCGTCGTCGTCGTCGTCTCGTCGTGCCCCGCGCATTATTCGACGTCAGTTACAACGTCGGTCACGGGCCCTTCACAAGCAGGCCCGCAGATCTATTAATCGAGCTCGATGTTATATCCTCGGCTCGCACGCGGTACGCGGCCTTCGATGTAAATTTACGCCCGATCTTACAGAGGCCTCGACTCTCGATTTATGCTCTTATGGAACTGTTTTTTCTTTTTCTTATTTGGAAAAAAGGAGGATTTTTGACATCGCTTATATGCGTACCCCCATGAAACACAGCAGAGATAAATTCGTTTTATGAAGCTGTGTGTTTTACTCGATATCGCCCGCGTTTTTGCTTTTTGTGCCGACTAATGGTGGTAAATAAAGTAAGTGAGATGTATTGCGAGAAGATTTTATCGTTCGAGTGGTACGACAGCAAGGACAGAGAAAAAAACACCCAGCAAAGCTAATGTCTGCAGCTCGATGCGCGTGCGCGACGATTATTGAAGTGGCGAATGATCGTTGAGAAATTTTTGCAATATTCAAAGTCATCGTCTTGCGACTTCGACATATACACATTATTACTCGATGTGTACGTATAGACACAAAGTAGACCATAATTAAGCGTAAAACGTGTTGCTTTGAAAAATCAGAGACAGATAGACACACAGTCGCACACAGACAACGTGAGTCGGAATGACGGAAACGAGGCATGGCGCGAGTGGAAAGAGGAGAGAAAGAGAAGGAAAGCAGCCTCGTTATTGTTACGAGCGATTTATGCCCTCGCGCGCTCTACTGGTCCTTCACGACGACGACGACGACGACGACGACGAGAGAGAGAGAGAGTGAGACAGAGATCGTCGCGGCGCCTATAAATTCATTCGCAGGATTTGAGGATCTGTAAATCACTTGGCGCGCGCGACGAGGGCAACGCACCGTTTCTCTCTCGTTTTACATTCTCTCTCTCTCTCTCTTCGTTTGTTTGTTCCCGTTTTTTTTTTCTTTCGTTTTTTATTTTCGTCAACTGCACAGCAGAGTCCGAGATGCGTGTCTCGCCTTTAATTGGGATTTAGGATAGCCTGTTTGTTCGTGGGTCCTGTCGTTGTCATATAAGGACGAATGGCAAATCCGATGATGTTTTCATTAAGGCGAAGCTAAGGCTACGGCGACTGGCCATTAAGCTGGAGAATCCCCCTTTTTTACGATATATACATATAAGGTTTGTTAAGAACTATCCTAGACGCGAGAGGGGCAGTAAAAATCCGACTGCCCAAGATATATCGGCGCTCGTTTCTTTTATAATTGCTGGCGATAAAAATTCGCTCCGCAGCGTTTTGTTCTATATATATACATATATATATGTATATCGAGAGAAAGAGAGAGACATTTCAAAAGTAATCGATCGATTATTTAGATGCAAAGTATTGGAGCGCGCAAACTTTGTATGCAATATTATATGCATGCGAAGTTGAAGAATGACATAATTTATCAGACGCTCGGCCGGTAACTGGTTTGCGAAATATGGAAGCGGTTAATAGAGCGACCGGTGTGTAATTGTATACAAAAATTGCGAGATGCTCGGCTATGCAAATTTGCCGCGGTGAGAAAAGACATACAACGGTCGCGCGAGCTGAGCGTCAATTATAAGCAAACGTCAACATTGGAAACACTGTATTGGAAATATGCCGTGTACGCGGTCTCTGCAGAAAGAACAGAAAAGAAAGCCTCCGATTTTATCAGACGCGCAGATAAGCTTTTTTTCCCATTATCGACAGTATACGCTCCCATTCTCAAGGCTCGAGAATGAAAACGAAAAAGAAAAGGAACACGCACTGTATAAGCTCTCGTAATAGTCGTAAACGTAACCTGCTTCTCTCTCTCTCTCTCTCTCTCTCGAAAACGCATATCCGCGTTACATCAGGCGCAGGCAGCAGCAGCAAACGCAAACAGGAGCAAATTGTGCGTGTGTATATATATGTGCGTTGATGATTCGGTCGGTAATAATCGAAGCCGAAGTCAGTCAGTCAGTCGTTCCCTATATATATATATTTACAAGTATTCGCGTGCGAGAAATCGAGCGGCTATATGCATAAACGCGAGAGCAAGAGAGCAAGAGAAAGAGAGAGCGATAATATAACGTCGCATGTCGCGCGCGCCACGTATATACGTATAGTATACGTATATACGCGAAGAGAGAAGGCGGCTGATTGACTTTTTAATTGAACCGGCGTATACTCGGCAATTATCCCGGCTTCTCTCTTTTTCCTCTTTGCAAGATCTCTCTCTCTCTCTATCTCTCTCGCTCTCTTCTCCCATGCGTTTCTCGTTGCAACACTTTTTTGCAATTTGCGTTTCAAGTTTGAGCTCCCATCGTAAAACGGGACGACTATTTTATTATGTGGAGCTGCGAGATTTTTCTGTTTTCTTTTCATTTTCTTTTTTGGTTCGGGGGCGATAATTCAGGGAGTAGCGGCTGCGCAGGTTTGGTTTTTTGGGGCGGCTTCGCGACGAGAGAGAAACGTTCATTATGGGGAAACGACCGGCCCAATGATGTTTATTGAATTTCGGTTTTATGCGCGCTCGCGACAAATGGGGAATGAATGATTGATCGCTGGACAGGTGCGACGCGATGGAATCGCTTGGAAAAAAAGCGTTAACTTTTAATGGTTGTATATAACCTGCAGTTTTTTATGCAAATAGAACAAGAAATGAGTATAAATTACACGGCTATACTTTACTTTCATACTTAAGGAAATTACAGATACTCGAATGGTTAATAAAGTAGACGTATAATAAGCAAAGTTGTTTCCGGTAGTTTAAATCTTTTTTTTTTTAACATTAGCAAAAAAGCACGATCAAGATCTAGGAAATCGATTCCCAACGAAACCGACAACTACCATTATTTTGCGTACCAACAAGTGACGCAACGCACAATCGCCGCAAAAACCGTAGGTAAACAAGCCATCGAAAATCGGTATACAAACACTTTTTTCTCCTCGAGCGATCCCAAAAAAACGCCTTACAAAAGACTCCGCTTCGATAAAGATCCAATCGTCGAGCAGCAGTAGGAGAAAAAAAACACCCAAGTCCCTCACAGCAAGATTTAATAAGCGATCGGTGCGCGCGTTATCTCCGCGGAATTAATAATAAATTAATTACAGCATCTAATCGGCTTATAACTCACGTCTAATGCAGTCCCGCTAAATATACACCGCCGCTATGCAGCAGCTTTAATGATTGACAGTTGGCAGTTTCTTGTTTTCGACGTATATATAATAATAATTAAGTAGCTGCGCGTGTGTGTGTGTGTGTGTGCAACTTTGTGGATACGATGTGGGTTTTGCTAATCGAGATCCAATCGGTTGATGATCGCCGCTTAATGGGAGTCGGCCGGTAAACGAGTCTCTATATACACCTGTGCCTATGTAAACGTTAGATTCTTGTGGAAATAATGGATATGGTTAATTTGGTGGAGATATACTTTTAGTTTTAGTGATCGCAATGTAATATTTCTTAAAGATAATTCGTGATTCAATTTTTTGACAGTGCAATAAGATTTAGTTTGTATTTCGGAAATGAATGTACTGATTGCAGCCTGTGAAAGTTTAATTTCAATGAAATTGATAATTAATATATTATATATTTTTTTTAAATTATTATACAAGGTTGGACTTGAAGTAATTGAAGTGGATATACGTATTTGAAATACGTGAAAGAATTAACGAAAATAATTCATATTATTTTTTTCTATAGTAGCTATAAAAAGCTTCATTTAGGTATGCCGGGATGGTTAATTATCTATTATCTAAAGCGAAGAAGTATAAAAAGATCCTAATGATTTAGTGGCTTTGATTGTTCTTGGAAAGCGGCGACTTTGGGTCATTAAACATGTCGAGAGGTGAAGGGTTCGGAAAAAGTTATTTATCGGGGCAGATGAAGCTATTTTCGATTACGCCCTGGGCTAAGAAACATTATAACCGGATTCTTATGGCCTTATTCAATCATCGCTGGGTCCAAAATACTGATTTGTCTATGTCTATAGTAAATAAATCATTTTCTACTAAATCACAAAAAGTTTTACGGATAGATGTACTTTTTATTCTAGGTATAGAGCCGCTCGAGCTCTTTATCAATTTATAAATAGAAAAATTCGATAAGATTTGAATAATTTATTTATTCAAGAACCGTTATCGACATAACTCGGAACTCTATTCAATTACTATGTTATTTATTTAATACAAAGAGTGAGACACTCGTAGAATGAATGAACAAAAAGAGAGAAAAAAAAGACAGGAGATTACACGAGAAAAAGAGCTTATCAGTGCCGCGAGCGGCTGAAACTAGCGAAATTTGTTTACGATGTAATATATCCCGCCCTTATCGTCAGTTTTTCTCCTCCACGAAAGTCCGCTCACACGTACGTATAATATAAAATCGAGCGCTTACCGAGGAGCTATTGACCTCCAGTCCAAGAAAATCCATCCTCCGTCGTCGCGCGCCGCTAAAGCTCTGTAATAGGCTCTTATCTTAAAGTCTCGACCACACAGTCGAGATAATTTAGTTCTGGCGGCTTTTTAGGTCAGTAAGTCACGAGACGCGCACGACGATGATTTTCTCGCTCTCGAAAATACCCGCGAACGGATCGCGAAAACAATCGCGATGAAAACCTCGTGCGCGTCGAGAAATCTCTTGTATGTCAGATGCAAATATAGGCGTCTCTCCTGCTTTGTAATAAAACACCAATGATGACTGACTTTTTTCTTTAGTTGTACTTCGGGTTATAACGTTTTCACCTCCGAGTCGAGGCAGAGACGCGTGGCCGAGAGTCGCACGTGTACACGACGAATCTTAACGACGCCACGCCGCTGACTTTGTTTTGTCGAAAGTTACGGAATACATCGCTATGTTTGATTTCTCGCTGCGGGCGCGATTTCGTTAATTTGTTGAGCACACCGAAAAGCGAGGACAAGTCAAGTGTCGGTATATACGGTTATTACGACGTATATATAATATTTGAACACTGTTTACCGACGATTTTTCAGATAAGAATATTACCTTGTAGCCCATGACAAGTGGACTTTCGTCATTTTCTACTTAGACCAAAAGAATCGCGAGAGATGGTAAAATTCAAAAGTACTCGATCTTCAAGTATTACATAAACCTCAAGCTTGGATAGAACATCCGCAGCTACCCACAGAGAAAGGAACAAAAGCTTATAGCGTGGAAAAGTTTAAGGCACCCCATAAGAAAGGGCGGTGAAAACTGGGGGAGGGACATATGCCGGGCAACGTCGCGTGTCGTCGTAGTCGTCGCCGTCGCCGCCGCCGCCGCGTATATATACTGTACAAACTCTTGGACACTTACCAGCGAGGCCGGGGCGAGGGACGTTAAAAGTGCAATAGCCCGCGGCCGATGCGCGGTTAACGACCGTGTCACGCACAGCCTCTTGGCTGCGATCTCGCGCGGCCGCCGCACGGCTAATAAAGTCCCGCCCGAGACACTTTTCCGAAATTCCAAAGCCGCGGACAGTCGTGTTTTCCGCGTAAATACAAAAGCTCTACATCTCGATATTTGAACGTTTAGCCCTGAGTTTGATAATTTTCATCATCATATATGTCATTAGACATCGCTTTTGCGCATTTAGTATACCTTAGTGTCGAGAATATCGCTACGGTTCAGGGTGCGGACTAAAAAAAAATATACTATTCCCGCAAACGCAGCAATATAAAGAAAGTACAAACGGACGTATAAGCGGAGGAAAGTACGGCGGGCGGGTGGGTCGAAAAAGGGAAGGCTGCAGCACAGACGCGGCGCAGAATGTATCGCGCTTTCTTTCTTTCTCGCGGTCGCGCGCTTGTCTCCGCGCTGGCTTCCGCCTGTTTTCCCTTATACGCGTATATGGTCGCTCGCTCGGCTGGAGAGGTATGGGATGGGCCAACAATGAATACGTTGCTTGGCGGAACCGCAAGCGCGCGCACCAACGAGGGGCTGGGGGGATCCTTTATCGCGCTGCCTCGGGAAATATGTGCACTTGGGAAAAGCCACGCGGTGTCTCTCTTCTTTCGCCAGCTCGCAGTCTTGGTTTCTTTTTTTTTGCTTCGTTGCTGCGCGTCGTCGTCGCGGATGTTTTTTACACCTATCGCGAGCTATTTTAATAATCTTCCGTGGACCAGACGCGTGAATTATTTTGCGTCTACTGCAATAGATTTGTTTGTTTCGTGCGAAAGAAACGTTGCGATTTTCGCGGATTAACGGAGATGACTATCGATCGTTTGATATATCGTAATATATATAATATCTAAGCTCTTACACGGGCGGCTGTTGGGCCGCGGTAATTTACGAGCCAGCGATCTATTTATATCGAGTCGTAATTGAGCGAAAGCTTTATGATCTTTCGATTCGAATTATTCATATATAACTTGTCCTGTGCAAATGTACCTTTCAATCGGACAGTTTAAACGGCACGTCGCTTTAAATGCCCGTACGACTTCGTTCCCGTCATATATACGCGCTAACACACAGCAGCAGCGTTATTCTGCCCGCGCCGCGGCATTTTATCGCTGCGTAACTCGACTCGCGATTCGTCTAATCAGCAACGACGCGAAAGATCAATTTATCCTGCGCGAATTTTTCTGTTTCTCTCCAATATACGTATATGGATTCAGAGTTCAGTTGGATTAGAAAAATTTCGAGCCATGCTATATCATTCTTTTCGTTTGTATATATAAAACGCCCCGTTAACTGTAATGGATAAGTATGATTCTTTTTTTCGTTTTTCGCATGATTGCGGGCGCGCGAGTTCGCCGTTACCCAACACCCGTGTTTGTATGCTTGTTACGGATATTATATGTGCGTAACTTACACCGGATGCTGATTCGTTACACTCTGAGTAAGCATCGCGTCGTCGCTGTCGCGTCTCTTTTATATACCGGCGTGTCTCTGTCCTTTCCTGGATTAGCCGCGGCGATTTTCAGAAATTATTCACGCTTGTTTAGAGAGAGACAGATGAGATTCCTTAGCGCGCGAGCGGAGCTGATAAGCCAAGTTTGAGCCGTGTAAGAAGGCCAATCGCGAAAATATGCGTGCCTCGAATTTCTACGGAAGGTGCTCTCTCTCTCTCTCTCTCTCTTTCTCTCCCTCCACGCACACATCTGTTTACAGTTTAATTCCTATAACAAAGAGTTTGATAGACATAATCCGTAAACGAGCGAGTGACTCAGCTCTAGCTATTGTTCCAATTTGTGTTATCTAGAAAACTAAGTTTGATGTTTTCGGGAAAATGCCGATCTTTCATTTAATTCGATTACTACAAAGTGTCTATAATAAAGCCACGATAATCCCACATAAAGCAGTAATTATAATCAACATCGCGCACATTAAAAATCAATCACAGCTGCGGACGAGTCGTAAAAGATTCGCGAAATGGCACGCACGAGCTGCTGCGCGCGCGTTATCGCGCATTTACGCTCCTCTCTCTCTCTCTCTCTCTCTCCCCTTTGCTCGTACACTCACACACACTCACACACACACACATATATATAGATATATATACACACTTTGCCATGGAGAGGGACGCGTGTGCATGTGCGTATTACTGCAGATGCATGCCCAGGAGCGAGTACTTAACGCGCGCCGTACGTTTGCTATAGGGTAGCGTTGTGATGCACAAGCACGCGGGAGAGCACTCGTATAATATAACAGTTTCCTCTTTTTTTTTTCTGTTCGCTCTGCTTTAAAGATGCGAGTCAATTGCAATCATCCTGTGGATGATTTTGCAATTTGTTTGGTCGTCCGAATGAGCTGTTGATTTACGGCTCATTGTTGGACACATTCGTGCGCGGCGGTAGGACAGTGGTGTGAACGCGCGTGTACAGTGACGATATCGTATAATATACAACGGAATTGTCGAAGTCAAAGCGAATGGAGAGAAACTCGATGTGTGCGTCAAACCTGATACACCGTGCGAAGTAAACAAAAATCGCTGTTATTTTGATGACTGCGCGAATACTAAAAAGAGCCTTCGTGGAAAAAGAGTTTATCTCGACATTTCAGTTTGGTAAAGGATTTATCTCAACGTTTCTGGGCAGAAAAGTGCTGTCACCAATTTTCTTTTAAGTTTAAGCTAGAGGAAATTGCATAAATGAGAAATTTCGTATGGGAAATTTTATATTGAAACTCTGTCCTCAGTCTAAACGCTACTTAGATGAATAAGTAACTAAAAATATCTTTGGGGTATACTGGCGAGGAAGAATTGAAAACCGTATTTACTAGATGGGACTTATTTCACCGAGGCGACGATAATATATATACATATATATATATATGTATACACGAAACAAAAAAGTGCTTTGACCGTTAATGGCTTGAGAAAGTAAAAGCGAAACGACGTGTCCAGCCAGAGAGACCCTTAGCAGTTCTCGATTACCGCCTCGCAATCTCAAATATTATTTTACGCTCTGGAATTCGCTCTCCCTCCTCCTCGGTACATATAGTATATATACATATATACGCAGAAGAGCAAAGCTCGCGCGTCCGGGGCTTGGGAGCACGTATACACGCGGCGCGCCACTATACTGTAAGGACAAGTGGCAGGCGAAAAAATGCGCGAGCATGCGTGGAAACTCGAGGAGGAGGGACGCTGACGAGATTTTCTGAGATGTGCACTTTTTCTTTGCTGATTTTTTTTTTTTTTTTTTTTATTTCGCCAGACGCATAACTTTTTCGAGACGCCTGTATGCACTTTCGCGTTCTGCGCGTACGTAGACGCGTTGGCTCTTTCTCGGCGGTTATTATTATATTTACAAATCGGTACAATCAAGGCTCTCCTGAAAGATCTTTTTTACAATTACTTTGATAATGATATGTGTGGTTCAAAGCCTTAAACTCCCGATCCATTAAATATTCATATTTATTTTTTTCGCATACATTTCACGCGCATTACTCGTTAATTTATATGCTTTTCAGCTCGGGATAACGTGTGCTTTCATTATTTGAACGTGTCACGGCCTTGGCCGAAGACTTTGATTGCATATATATATATATATTTGTATCGGATCGCGTGCGTAATGCATTTAATTACTAAAATGTCATTGGGTATGTAAAGTGAAAGCTTAATCAAATCCTTTTTTTACTTTCAACAGTCTTCTAATGTGAGGTTGCACGTAAGAGTTCTGATGACATGACCGCCGGGCACGGTTTTTGTCGAATTAGCAGATAATACCTGGCCGATGCAGCGGAGTTGCTTCTGTAATCCCCATTAAATACTTGTGTTTGCGTAATTTGCTACTTGGGTTGACAATAGAGCTTCCGATTGACGTAATGCGGAATCGCGCCTCTGTTAGAGACTTAGTCGAGATTATAAAGGGTTCCAAACGAGCGGCTAAAACAACAATTACTATTTAACAATTATTTATTCTAAATTACTGAATGAAACGCGTAGGACGCGTAAAACGATAAACGGAGAAAAACCTATAGTCGCAGGCTTACGCACCAGAAAAGCCCGAATAGCAGCGCTGGAGTACTCCGTCGCGTCCTTCCAACTTTCCTCTCTCCGCGCGCTCTCTCGAGTACGACACACTCGAGCCGCGGAACTTCGTACACCTTTACACTCATATACTACTGCATACTGCTCTATAAGCCTCATCCGCCGCCGACTTTTTGGATTAAACAACGAGAGCGAAACTTGTTGCGGTGCAAATCCGGAAGTCGCTGCTGCTGTTGCTGCTGCTGCTGCAAGAGAGAGAGAGAGAGAGACGCGCTCGCCTCTCAAGGTGAGCCTCGTCGACGACAGACCGCAGACACACAGACATTTTCAGCGTTTTCCGGATTTTTTTCCTCTCTCTCTCTCTCTCTCTCTGTCTCTCTCTCTCTAGCCGCGCACCGCTGAGCATAGGTGGAAAATGGAGCAGAGCCGCGCTGCCGAGATTTTATCTGCGCTGCGATGATCGAGCCGCGCGTAATTATAGTGCCTATAACGCTTGTTTGTGTGTTTATAGCCGACGATCTTGTTTAGGCTTTTTTACTCTACCTTGCCTCGTTGATTAATGCTTGAATAATCGCAGCTCGCGAGCGTCGATTGTTTTGTAATTCTTACCGAGGCACATGTATGCAGGCAATTCGAATGCATATTTAAATATAAAGATTTTATACACGCTATTATAATAGTCGCACTTTTTGCGTTGATGCGAGGTTATATAGATAATTTTATTTTATAGGGTAATTAGTGGGACGATCTTTCGTGAAGCATTGTAGCTTCGAAACGACAGAGAGAATAAGCTATATGAATATATATATCTAAAGTGCATAAAACTGACTTTTTTTCCTCGTGTAATATACCTATCGATCGAAAGCGACTTTACTTTATCTACGGTATAAAATACGGAATGTCGATTTTAAGAAAAAGCCTCGTGCAATCATATCGAATGCATATGAGCTGAAGCACGAATAACAAGCATATAACTGAAATCAGTGGCGGCGGGCACTTAAGATCGAACAAACCGCTCATAATCGATTAAGCGCGCGGCCGCGGCATTCGCAGAAAACCCAGCCATCCATCATCCAAAAGTATATATACACACACGTATATATCGGTCGAGAAAAAAAAAAAAAAAAAAAAGAGAGAAAGACCAAAATCCGCGGCGATTCGATCGCGCAGCTGGTGTACAAAGGGCCCAAAAACAAAAAAGAGCGCACGCGCGCGAGCGAACTTTTAAATCGATAAAGCGAGAGAGACAGAGGAAGAGCGGCTAACTAGATTTCCGCGAAGCGCGCCGAGCATATATAAAAGCCTTTGAGCAGCTCGTACACACGCACACACATACACACACACACAC
>UELU01113666.1:28940-45014 GCA_900490025.1 Megastigmus dorsalis | reverse complement strand
GATTGCCCATGAATATTCATTAGACTGCACTGAGAAATTCTTGGGGTATCTGCTGTACTCGCTAAGTACGACTGTTGGACTTTTGATTTGGGGCAGCAGCTGCCCCGATTTTAGGAGCACTGATATCCCAAACATGGTTGCCTGCGCATTTAGCGTGAAAGTGGTGCCGCACTGAGGCAACTGTTTCACTTTTTAGGAGCTCATTTGTCCCAAATGAAAGTACTTACGACTGTTCCAATGCTTTTGGGAGACCAGTCGTACTCCTTAGTACAGCAGATGCCCCAAGAATTTCTCAGTGTGTAAGACCGATAGAAAGATCTTTGTCAATATAAAATAACGTTGAGTGGAAATCGGAAGGGCATTGCTTCTGACATTTACTTTATTCTCCTTAATTAAACATAAATGTAATTCACAGAATTGGGCCGAACTCGCAAAATGTTGAAATATTAAAAATTAAAAGCTTTTAATATCATTACAGCCATTTAATTATAAATAATATTCTTACTTATTTACAACATAGTCGCGTATAAATAGTACTTTAAATCTCTTTGAAGAATACAATTTTTCATTATATTCTAATAATTTATCTCCTTTGAACAATTCTCGAATACAATAAAAATTCTAGTGAGAAAATAGATTTTAGAATCTCTTGAAATTTTTATAGAAACTTGTTGAATTCATCAAATCGCTCGATTGTCCCAAAAGTGACCATTTCAAGAAATTATGCCAATTCCAAGTTCTTGCAATGAAATTCAACGTATCAAGCACCCTTGAAATTTTTACAATTCAACGATATTACCGGCGAATCCTATTCGCATAAAACGTTTATATATATGTATAACCAGAGCAATCATGATACCCACAAAGTACAATAACGAAAAAAGCTACTCGTATATTACATTTATTATATTCTTTTGAAAGGTTGTCAAAATGTTATTGTAAAAAAAGTTTAAGGTATTATTTAAGAAGTACCGATTGAATTTCGTCTCGTTAAAGAAAAGTTCGATTAAAAATAAGAAGAAAGTTCAATCTCCCCTAAAATTGACACGTTCATCCATCCATCAACTTTGACTCAAGAACTACAGAGCTTATACATAAAAAGTCCTCGGATCATCTCACCTGACAGTCGATGCACCGACAGCTGTCGCTAAGGGTGCAAGTGAGGCCGAGTATCTCGATGGCCTCCTTGTAGAGTTCGGTGCTGGATTTGCGCTGTCTGGCGGGCGGCGATGTGGGCGCACTGACGCTACCCGTCGAGGAGGCCATCGTGCCCCGTCTACTCGAGCCCGCGGCCGAACCACTGGCCTGCGGGGCCCGTTTCGTTCGGCCCGCCGTTGCGCTGCTGCTGCTGTTGCTGCTGCTGCCGCTACTGCTACCGGCGCCGCTCAGCGAGGACGTCGAGGTCGAGGTGCGCTGATGCTGATGGTGATGGTGCTGTCGGCGATCCTCTCGCGAACTACCGCCCACTAGAGCTCGACCCGCTGGAGATGCGAACAGCTGCAGCATGTCCATATCCTGTGACGAGGAATTACAACGAGTTACGCATATTGCTTCTTTTGTACCGATTCAAAAAGTTATTGATTTTCTCGTGATGAGTGTTCCTTTTCTTTTTTTTTTTATTTTAAAAAATTGTAGTTTTCTAATTGACTTAAACTGATGAAATGGTTAATTTCACGTTTTTGCTTCAGATTGAAATAATTAAAAAAATGTCTTCTTTTGCAGAAATCCTTCTCTGATTACGGTATAAATCTTTTGCCTACTCCTAGAGTAAGCTTTGTAATAGTAAAAAAAAGTTTTTCTAAAAACATGTTAGAAATGTGTTTCGAGGTTTTTTTGGATCATATTTGAATGTTTTTGGAATATGTCTGTATGAATGTGTGTGTGTAATGAATTAGGACTTATTTTCATTTGTTTTTCTTGTACAATGCGGAGAAAAAATGCGTGTTTTCTTTTGTTGATGCGACTTGGATAGTTATAAAATTTTTTTTTTATTGATTTTACCTGGAGAACGGATGGATCTTTTAAACTTTGGAAAAAAAAATTAAAACGTTTCCAACTTTTTCTGTATTTTTTAGCGATTCTTATAAGATATATATTGTCCAAAAGATTGTATATTTCTAAAAGATATCATTTAGCTGAACATTCGAAAGCTATAAGAAAACTTTAAGTAACCAGATTTCTTAATGTTTGCTGGGGAGATAGAAATTAATTTTTGGAAAGAACTCTCTGTCACCACCGCGGTAATAATCCGCTGTAAACATTACGTGACTCCACTTTCATAAAATTCAATCCAAAATGCACAGATTTTTGTCTTCAAAAATTTCGGGGACTAAAAATCCTTTGAAGTATAACGAATAAAATTTTTGAAGACATTAATTTATGTGTATCATGGATAGAATTTTATGAAACTGGAATCATGCGCATACTATTTACTATCTACTGCTAACAGAGAGTTTTTCTTAAAAATTAATCTATGTAGAAATTGATAAGGTAGGAATCTTTCCGATCCGTGCACACATCCTTAAAGTTATAGACTAGTATAGAGTTTAGTTGAGTGTAGAGCAATGATAAAAATTTAGAGAGTAGAAAAGTAAGCTACAACATAAATCTTCTTTTATCTTCAAGAATGGGCGATGATGAAGTATTAGTACACTCGTTTGTAATGTATTTTTCTAAGATTTATGGCAGGTACTTTATTCCGCTGAGAAAAGAGGAATATACCATGGAATGGATCTGTTTTGGTCTGTTTTTCATTACGAACATTTAAATTTCGAACCGTCTACTTATTGCAATAGCAATGTTTAATATTGCTAAATCCTCGCGAAAGCTCTTAATTTATTAAATTGACTAATTAATCAGTAAATAAGTCGAGGGATTATTTTATGCTAAATCTGTCAGCTCGTCGGACATTCAGTTTCCGCGGTATTAATTATTTATACGAACAATATTAAATCCTGAAATATCTTATTTTTCATTCACCCTGCGATCGATAATTCCTCGCCGACCTAATTCAAGTGCTCATTATTATTAAAACATCGCCGCAAAATCTCTAAAGCCAATTGATCGACGCCATCGGTTTATAGTTTATATGTACATTAATCAAGTCTAGCAAAATCAGCCCGCTGAATACATTCCAAAAGAGCAGTGCACACGTTATGCGATGCAGCGGTGCGTGATTTGCCATCGATTAATTTAATATTAGTGCTATGCGATGGAATGAAACGCGGTAAAAAGAGCCTCAGTGAGAGAGAGAGAGAGAGAGAGAGAGAATCGATCAGTCGGCGTGCAAACTCTCCCCCATAACGAATGACAATAAAAAGAAACTGAGGAATGGGACAAAACCTCTCGCTTTGTCGTTAAAGCGAAAATGTTATTGGAGAGGGAATTTTTTCCTTTTTTTTTCGTCGCCCTTATAACTCCTTGGCCGACTGAAAGAGAGAGAGAGAGAGAATAGAGAGAGAGAGAGAGAGAGAGAGAGAGAGTTACGAGGCTCGGATACTAAAACCTTTTATCTGCCTTCAAAAGATCTCTACGCGACGGAAAAGAAATGGGATAGAATTACAAGGAGTACAACAGAATTGAGTGCATCTCAATGCTGTTATTTTTTCTTCTTTTTTTTATATTTAAGATGAATTTCCCTTTTTTCCGCGCTATAATATTCTCCGGGAGGAAGCGCGCATACACACACATACAGAGTCTCTCTCTTCTTCCTCGGCCGGCGAAAACTTGTTACTATGAAAGGCATTATTCTTTTAACGAGGAAAGTCAGCAACGTTCGCTCGCGAGCACGTGAGAGAGCGAGAAAGCACCGGAGCAAGAAAGAGAGAAGAGAATATTCTAAGACACCTCGTTTTTCCTCTCTCCCTATCTCTTGCTCTCTCTCTCTCTCTTTCTTGCTCCGGTGCTTTTTTGTGCTTCCCCTTTATATATATATATATAGACAACTAAAAGTTCAACGGAGGTTATATCGATAGGTTGTGCGCGAGAGATATATCCCGACCTACATTCTCATTTTCTCGGATAAACAAAGAATCGTTGCTGTGTTTATTCCGATGATTTTTTTCTCTCTCTTTCGAACCTTGCATTTTACGTAGTCAAGGGAGTACGAGAAACAAAAAAAAGGGACATTGTTACGCTGGCGCTGCGTGTATTTGAATGCGGATATTTTTGGTATTAAATTCGTAATCAGCGACCTGGAAGAGGGTGCAGGAAAAATCCTAGATTAAAAATGCAGCGAGCAGGAGAGGCGCACATGTTCTGAAAAGATTGGGGAATTTTAAAAGTTTAATTTGGAATGCTCGACGTCTCTGTATCTACACACAGATATCGGATAAGTTAGCGCGCGCGCGCGACTCCAAAATTCATAAAAACCTGCACTAAACGAATCTCAATAACAAAAGCGCGCGTGAAACTTTCATTTCTGTATATATACACAATTTCAATACTGCGCACGGATATATTCAATATTTCGAAGGTTTGGCGACGTGCACCATATCGAAACTTGCGCGATACGGGCAAAAAATCTTGCGCATTATCAGAACATCTCCCTTTAGCGCGTGCGGGTATATATCCATTTCTGCCTACTGCACACACACACACACATAGACACAGACACACAGACACATTTTCATCTACCCTCCCGTGAACTTTTCTTGCCGCCGCCGCCTTCGGCACACTTTCTTTCACTGGCACACACACACATACACACACACACATACCCCACATTAATGTATATGTAGATACATGTATATATAGAAGAGTCGCGTCGTAAGACCAGAGGGCACGCAAATTATTTCTATAACGAAGGCGAAACGACAACACATACACACACGCGCGCGCACGCGCATACACACAAAGTACAATAATGGACGGAGGTCCCAAACATCCGAGATGTGCCTCTGGGCCTGACGTGCATATAACGTTGCTGCTGCTGCTGCCGAGTGCTTTTGCACATGTATTTCTGTCGTGAATTTCCAAGCCCGAGACACATCCCCTAAAGCACCTGCCACGCTTTCTCCCTATCTCTCTCTCTCTCTCTCTCTCTCTCCGTTGAGAACGTGTACACGAGGATTTGAAAGGCTCCGCTCGCGCGCTGCCGACGACGTCAAAGAGAATCGGTGAAGAGGCGTTTTTTTACTCTCTAACGTCTGTCTGTGTGTGTATATGAGTGTATGTGTGTGTCGCAAAACTGGTGCACTCGACCGATGCTTTAAGAAAGAAAGAAGGAATCGCACGCGAAGAGAGAGAGAGAGAGAGAGAGAGAGCGAGAGAGAGAGAGCGAGAGAGCGAGAGAGAGGGAGGGAGAGAGTGAGTGTGTACTCACGGAGGCTTTTCAGCCGGTGTTTTGTCACTGTTGTACGAGAGGAAAAATGCACCTGTTAGAAATTACCGCGTCTCTCTCTCTCTCTCCCTCCCTCTCTCTTTCTTTCTCTTTGTCCTCGGAGATTTGGAATGGAGAAGCAATTTCTGTGATTCTTTTTTCTGTGAGATGAGGAGGCGTGAAGAACGGAGAGAGGTGAAGAATTGTTACACTTCTGCCTTTCAGAGTGTTTTCACACGGGATTTTCGAAGACTTTTTTTAATGGCTATTTTAGCTTGTTTCGCTTTTTTCGCCTTTCCTTCTTTTTGGCGTAGACATGCCTTTGTCGAGATAATTAATGCGAACATTTGAACGGGTGTTGGAGGATCGTTTCTTTTGAAATTGGGAAATTCAATGCGCAGTGGTTGGGGTCTTTGAACTTTTTGAAAAAAAAAGTAAAGAATTTTACTTTAATTCAGATCTTTAAAAGATCATGTCTAACAGACTGGGCTTGAAGGCTGTACGGGACTTATGTCCTTATTTAAAATGTAGGAAAAACCTTTAATTAAAGCAGTAGGTTCGCTTATCTTGACAAAAAGTTAAGAGAAATCTCGATTGAAAATTAGAATCTAGTTGTATTCGTCTGTTTCTATCTGCTATGTATTACGTTGAGTTCTAGAAACTCGACCCTTTTAAAAAAATTTCCCTTTAAGCACTGATGTCAATTTTCTTTAAAGTATACGTCTTTTTATATTCTAAAAGATATAAGATTTACGTAGATTTCAAAAGCTAATTGGGGTAAAGGTAGACATTTTTCTTTATGAAAGTCGATAAGTACAAATACTATACTCCGAGAGTTTTAAAAATGTGTATTAATAAAAAAACTGCTGCTCGACCAATTAGAGTGTGAGTGAATTATTAATGCAAAAAAAATCTCCACTTTTATTTTTGTAAATCTTAATGGATTTGGTTTTATAACAGTTGCCCTTAGAGAGTGTATATTCCAGAAATTCACGCTTACAATGCTTTTTTAATGACTAAGAATATAAAAAAGGTTTTGTAAATATTTCAACATTTCGCGGAATCGCATACTGTGCAACTTTACTGCAATTACAAACAGCAGCTACATCGCCATTGTACACGAATCATGAAGGAAATTTCGACTCTGTTAATTATTTTTAAGTTGTTCTGATGTAATTGTAACTATGCCATGAGTGGATTTTTCATTAGATTGTCGATGTTTTCTGTATAACTGACAGTGTTAAAAACATAGCGATGTATGCCATAAATGGCAACGTTTTTTGGCTAAACAATATATCTTCAAATGTTCTATGAACTAGTTTTCAGTTATATAGTGTTTAGTATTTATAGAGGCACCCGAGCAAGAGATAATAGTGAAAATTCAATATACTCAAGAAAACTGGCCACAAACTGGCTAGAAACTCCTTAACATTTCTACCAAAGTAGTCATTTTATGTTGCATTCTATACGTTGACTTAAGTTGTGCCGGTATCGTTATGACTCATTCAAATAATTTTCATCCCCTTTACCACTTTTAATAAATAATACATTTAAAAGTGTTTTTAATACCGTTTGATAATAATTTAATTCAAATCGCTTTGAAAGATCCATTATATCTATCCCACTTATTATTATCGATAAAGTAATTATTAATTTCTGGCGCGTCTTTAATTAAACGCGGGCAATACAAATGAACCAACAAAGTTTTTCAATTTAATTACCGCTCATAATAGGAGATAAAACGAAATTTATACGATTCCTTGCCATCGCGGAAAATCTCGATATCTATGACCATCGAATTGGATAATATACTTTCGACCTCATTTAACCAACATGACTTTTGCCCTGCTAAATACATTCCTGGAGTCTCCTCGCTAATTCTGCGGACTCTCCAGAAAAGAAAAAAACAAACTTATTTCATTTCAGTCCAATTAATTTAAAGTATTTCTGATATTTCGCTCTTTCACTTACTCTCTCGAGCGAAATTCACGTTGCTTTCAAGCTCATCTCATGTATACGTATACCCGTATACCATGGCAACGAAAAATCCCGCATTAATTTCCATCTTTATATAATATAAATTCTCTTCTTATTACCCGTCAAAAACCAGAAAAGCTTCTCCTCTTTAACAACGTCCATGTACTCTCGTCATACCCAAATTGATTGACTACTCGACCAAAAAGCCATCGCACGTATATGAATATATATATATATATAGAAATCCTTAATATGGAGACTGCACGTGGTGTAACAGTCGCTCGGGCTCGTGGAAAAGGAGATTTTTCAAGTGGCCATCAATCATAGTTATTGTTGTATGAGGCCGAAAAACTTTTCCTCCGCAAACCTGACGCTTATATATATATACATGTATGTGTGTGTGTGTCTGTGCGGAGCGACCAAGAACGTGACCTAAGCCTTATACACAGATACACGCGTATAACGTACGTAAGTCGGTGTGTGCAGTGGCGCTCGTTATCTCTGACCGTTTCACAGGGACAGCTCGCTCCTTTATCTATTTCCCATCAGGCAGTTATACGATGAAACTCCGGTGAGCATCGCGGCGGCACGCCGTTCCGCAAAATAAAATTTTTCCCCGTCCTTTTGGATGCGAGTGTCTCGTCCCTTATTACATATATATATATACATTTATGGACGATTGTGCAGGCTATCGTTTAGAAATTTTGGAAATAAAGTTTCGAAAAGGGGCGATGGTCTATACGTGAGTTCTTTTACCGACGAGGTGATTTTGTCGGATCGGATATAATGGAATGTCGGTTATGTTTAAATGTTTTGCACGAGGTACGATACTAAAATAACAGATAAAAGGAAAATGGACGAAAAGACACAATCGATAATAATTCGAACAATAGAAAAGGAAATAACATTTCTTATTCCGATTTCAAAATTTTTTTTCATGAATATTTTATTTACTGTAGATAAAAGTTTAAACTGGAGAGCAAGGGAAGAAGAAAGGAAGCTAATATAGCTGATGAGAAACTGAATATTTGTACTTTCGCTGTAAATGAAAAATTGTTTGGTAATTTTCTTGGGGAAACTTCGCGTAGGTCTATTTGTATGTCGTAAATTTAATAGATCGTAAATAAGTTGAGCCTTTTAAGGCATATTATTAATAAACTTTTGTATATTAATATAAAAGTTAAAATAGAAGTATGCCGAGGGCCCGAGAACTTTTCCCAAACTCCCGTCCCATTTTCCGCATTAACAATATCAATATACAGAGCCTCCGAACACCTCGAAGATTTAATAGATACGAGACGGAATGACGCATAAAGATAAAAGACCGAAGTTTCATCGATGGATCGTGAAGCTTCCTATATGTCTGCTGCGGCTTTGTTACACTTGAAGGTATCCGTGTGTTTCTGATCGCCAAGCGTGATGAATATTTCTCAAGTTTGGAAATTCTAATTTTACATCCAATCACTCATAAATTGCCGCTTATTTATATCAATTCCAAGCCAATAATTTGCCCTTTTCCAAATTACAAATCATACACGGCCCATTTGGAAAAGTTATAAATCACACAAACCAGATTAAATGTCGCATCAACCGTATCCGCAAGGCAAACAACATTTATCCCCTCGAATCCTTAAAATTCAAATTCCGCTCGAGCAGTAGCCGACAAAGGCACACGGAAATACCCAGCGTATATAGCCATTATATTCCAAGCTCCGCTGGCGCGCGCACATCAAAACTTCTTCAGCGATACAACTTTGCCATCCCTTATCGCTTACACTTTCTTTCAGCTCGCCTCCAATGCGACGAGACAGGCGGCGGCCGAGAGTAACACAGTAGAGAGATAAATCTCGTTTGTTATCCCGGACAACCGGCGCTGACTTCTCGTCGGGCAAATTGAAAAAAAAAAAGAGGCCGAGAGGAGAGAGAGAGAGAGACAGAGAGAGAGAAGGAGAGGAAGAGGAAGAGAGAGATTCTGACGCGCCCAGCTGCGAATTACTCTATTGGGGATACGAAAGAGGGCGATTTCAAGGGGACGACCCTTGAGGTCTCGTAAATCCGTCGTAGGAGCCTCCTACCCTTATTAAAGCGGCCAACGCTAAACAATCCTCATTCGGTGTCGTTAAAACTTCCCGATCTCTGCATTAAGCTTAACGCCCGAGGAAAGGGAAAAGTTAAATTATTATGTATCGATGCATCGGCTTTTTTTTCTCGCTTTTCTTTAGGTTCTTGATGTATTTATACGGATCGAGATCGGGTCGCAACGAGGACTGCAGAGTAAAGGGACTGGGTATATTCCAGGGGAATAATGTCGGTAAATTAAGCTGTCTGGAACATGTTCGAGCGGAAATGAAACGTCGAAATAATCGTTCCGTATACGATTGCTAGCCGTGCAGGATAGATGTATATAAATGCATTTTCGTTGAAAATCCCGAGTTCCATTACGCTTGCTTTTTGCGGAGAATTCTGTTTCTATGCGGTACAAATGAGTCAACGCTACGCTGAATGTGCAAGTGAGACGATTTGTAATGAAAGTGTAACGAGAGACTATTTATAACGACTAAGCCTCGGCGTTGAGAAACTACCGGGGCACTTTATTTTAAATGTATAAGAGTTATCGAAGAATTACCCGGTGCTCGTAACACGAGAAAATTAACATAATTCATTTTTTTCTAAGGTTTAAGGAGCATACATATAACACGAAATGCGTAATTACATGCGTTTAAAGGAATATAAATTAATGCGTACCAAATGTCTAATCATACTCGTCGCATATCTACTTGTACTTCTCATTCATCAAATACTATGTATCATTTATATTAACCGCTCGATAGAAAGCAATAAAATCGTTATGTACATATAATTATATTGCTAGCATCTTTTTGCGTGTATAATGAGATTAAAAATAGTAATAGCATGATATAAGATTAGAAGTACAGTTACGACATACCTGTACATCGTAAAATATAAACGATAAAGTTATTAATTTCATAAATTGCTACACTAGTAACTCATTCCTTCCATCTACAGCAGTAACATACGTTCAAAAACATTAGTTTTTAAAACAGGTCGTCAAGCACGTAAGAAAAAAATAAAAGAAACAATCACAGCCGCTCGCATTAATCGCGCGATATTTCGCAAAAAGCAAGAAAAAAAATAAGAAAAACAAGCCGCGCACACGCTGTGCTATAATAAAAGGTTCTCGACATTGCTTGGACTCAGAGCGCGAGTGCAGGTACAAAATAGAAAAGTAAAGGAGAAATCCGCCAAGCGATATTAAATCTATATCGGCATCGATCTATGGTATAGTATAGAAAAGCCCGTGTGCAGCAACAGCAGCGGAAGATGCGTGACGACTGATTTAGATTATACAACCTATATAGCGTAGCGGGTGGCACACGCGTCGAGTTACACACGCGATATTGCCGTTATAAATCTTCCTTATCCCAATAACCAACTACGCTCTCTCTCTCTCTCTCTCCTATCTTTTTATTTCCTTAATGCACTTTTCGATACGTGCCTTCATTTTTTACAATTACACACACACACACACACACACACACACACACACACACAACTTTAAGATCCACGCGTCTTTCCGTGTGCTGCGCGCGCGTGGAAGCAAAAATGGTTCGCGCGCGCGGAGGAAAACAATCGGGAGTAGTCGCGCGGGCTTTTTCATTCGCGTGCGCACAGTAACGATTTTTCCCTTGGTATATATACGCGTGGCATACGCAGGATGGCGGGATGAGGGTAGGGGGGCAAATAGTCGCGAGGTCGGGGCTATACCGATTGGAAAGCAATTAATTGGCAATGAAACGCCGGGGCGAGCGGCACAGCCAATAAACGCTCTCGAGACTCTGTGACGCCAGGCCGAGGATTCCTGCGTGTGTGCGTGTGCGTGTGTGTGTGTGTTGCTGGTGCTGTTGCTGCTATGTTGCGTGTGCACAAGTGGGCTTGTACTTTTCATTATCCGTCCACACTAATTACCGGAATTAAATGTACACGCATTTCGCAATTAACGCAAGGGTATGGGGATTATAAGTGCTACGGCTGCTGTGTGGATGTTCGGATATCGGAATGAAGCGCTACCACTCGTTTTCGTGTAGCTAGTTAATTTTATGGTACAGTTTTTCGGGACGAATATAGGGTGGTATTTCGAAAGTTGGTATCAATTGGGTTTTACTTCATTGCGTGCTCGCAATTTAGAAAGAAAAAATATTTCGAGACTCGAAAAAGTTAAACCGAGTTATTACGGGAATTAATTAATTTGTGGGGTAAAATTTTAATTGCGTCATTTTTCGAAACTTATATTTTTGAACTAATGGGAGGAAAAAAGTTCCTCGAATTGCTTTCACAAATGAATTAGTTAGAAAATAATGTGTGTTTTAAGCGTTGAAAAAGTTTATTTCGTTTTGCTGTTCGACAAGCGCTGCACACCCGTGACATAAACTGAAAAATGATCACGCGGTAATGGATAAAAAAAGTATATAAAAAGTAATTGTAGCAAATTGTTCGTATTAAATTGTATTCATTAAGTTGTATGTACATATAGACACGATAATTTGTGAAATTTAATGATGCTTTGTTAACGGGAAAAACTGAAAATCATAATTTTCAGAATATCGAGTGCATCCAATGCGTGAGAGTATACATCATCAATCATGCCATATTTTACCATAATTTTCACTCGTGCTCTTAGTCGTTCAACAACTTCTGCTACTTGTGAAACCACTAGACTCTCCGGTGTTATCAAAATTTCAAGTTGTTGCATAATTCAAAAAGTAAAGAATAGGGAAAGGAGAGGATCAAGGTGAGTAAATAATGGAAAAGTAGCGCTAAATTGATTAAAAAAAGGAATGCCGTCCAGTCCTCCAGACTCCCCGGAGATTGATCGTTGCACGAAAAAAACCCTGTGTAGTTAAATTTATGATAAGAGGTTGAAGTCTTCATTATTACGAGATTTATGGTAAATGAAAGTGGATTGAAGATTTTTGCAGGTACTATAGTTTTTTTGTAACGTATACAGGTTTTCCGTGCTTTTGGATGGGATTTTTTTTAATAGAATTAATTATTCTTTTTATAGCAATAATAGATGAAAAAGGTCACCGTTTATAATTCAGAAATATAGATATTTAGAACATGCTTTAGTTGGGAAATATGCAATTAATCATATATTATATTGCAAATATAAATATGAATTAATGCTCCTTTAGTGAATTCTATGAAGTTCAATTAATATGAATATTACATGAAATACAGAAATTACTAAAAGTACATAAATAATCGGATGTGAATATTTTGTGATTAAATATAATAATACTTTAGGGCCACAGTAGCAGTATAGCTCGTGGAGAAGTTTGGAGGACGCAGTGGACATGTAATTGGAAATTTCGCATAATCGAGTTAGTGTGATGATAAGGAACACAAGAACTGCCTGATACGTAGGATGAGCTGTTTTGAAATTCAAAATTTACGCTCCAGATTCGAAATTAATGACTCGAAAATCTACGGACAAGCAATTTGCATGGAAATTCTACACCTGTGAAAATTAATATTCACGGTCAAAATTGACGATTTACTTTACCTCTCTCTACTATAATATTTTAATAATCAGCAATTATGATTGAAACTTTCATCGATATTATGAACTGTGAATTATTATTATTATTATTATTATTATTGTTTATTGTTAAAATGCTCATGAATGCTGAATAGTAATCAAATACCATTTTTATCAAACAGTATTTTGTTTCGATCAAGTGCAAGTATTTTGAATAAAGGAACGCTTCCAGAAGTATACAAATTAATTCATACGTTAATATATCATTGTGTACATAACGAAACGAGTTGTTATAAAGTCCTCCCTTTCAATTTATTGGAACCTTCAATTTATTTGAGGTATACGAATAATACTTTTTTTACCAAAGTCAGCGCATACATCTTATAATTCCGAAACTTTTATTATGTTTTATTTCTAGTATACTTATTTAGAGCAACATATACTTATTTTATTGCAATTGCTTTATAAATAGCTTATCTTGTATTTCAAAAGTTATTCTCTATTCGTTATAATTTTCCCTTTAATCAGCTTATGCTATAGATAAAAAAAACGGTTGACATCTGCATTAAAATCGTCTATATAACATTTTTGACATCTAACATAACTTTCCCATTTCAAAATTTCAAAATCAGAGATTTTCACTCTCCAAAAAAAGTTTTCTTTTTTCTCGAATTTCCTATACTCCAAAATATTTTCCAACTTGTGCCTACTTCAAATGCTCATTCCAGTGGTAAATCATTCACATGGCCGGTCATCGTTCAACGGATATAAAGCCACACTTTGAGGCGTACAGAGAGATAGAGAGAGAGAGAGAGAGAGAGAGAGAGCGAGGGAGCAATAAAATTCCAGACGTCTCGCGGACGCATCGAGCCGTTAGAATATATTTAACGAAATGCGTCGGTCTGCGGTGACGACGAATGCCCCTCTCTATCTCTCTCTGTCTCGCGTCAATTGGAATGGTCGAATTAACTCATAAAAGCGCTGCACCCTCGCCATGCGCTGCATACAAACACACACACACACACACACACACACACGCACACACGCACAGTCGCAAAGCTGTAATGGGCAGGAATCTCTGCTAACGCACACTTGGCTAAAGTGCATCCAGTGGATATGTCCAAGTAGTAGTAGTAGTATGGTAGTAGCTGGACGAATTTTACACCCAAAGAGGGACACGGCCGAGAGTCAGGGGCTTCTCGAAATTCTCGCTCGCCGATTCGCATTTTCGACGGAAATTCAAGTGGCACCAATCAGCTCGTCGTGGATCGCACGAGTGTCTCTCTCCCTCTTCCTCTCTCTCTCTCTCTCTCTCTCTCTGTCTATCTCTCACAGCGACTATTGCATTAAAAATTGATGATTATATTGCGTATCTTTGTTTATCGATAATACTTATCGTTGTTATGATTGTATTGAATAAAAAATATCAAAATGTTAAGTGCACGGTAATGGTTGTTTGTATATTTATTGATAAAACTCTTATTTTTAGCAATAATAATTTAATGGATACATTTTTATTGTGAACAATATCACAAAATAATACATAATATGGATAGAAACGATTTTTAATGTTTTTCAATCGCTTTGGGTAACTGTTCTGGCCTATAACGTATGAAAATGGGGAAAAAAATATAGTTATCCTAAATGAACCGCCGTCAGTCTCGAAACAGCGTGTCAGACTGGAGAAAAGACTGGATATACTCTGGCACATAGAGCATCATCGGCAAGCATAATCAACGGTTGCAGCAGAGGCGCAATAAATAGAGGGAATCCGCGTATTCGCGCAATAAGTCAGTTTCGCACTGGGCACAATGGCACTAATTCAGGCGCTTAAGCAAACGCACAGCACGTGTCCATCGTCCAGTGCTGAACTGCACCAGCAGCAGCGGCAGTAGCAGCAGCAGCAACAGTGGCCACCCGGACAAATTCGATGACATTTGCATAGTCTATGTCCCCCGCGCACGCCCAATATAACCCATTCGCGTCTACTCCATCTCTCTCTTATGCTGCACGCATGTATGTATATGTAGATGGATAGAGAGAGAGTGTGTGTCATCGTATAGCGGCTGCGAGCGTTGGTCGCTGGTATGAAGCGCGCGCTGATTGGCGGCAAACGAACCGCTCAGCAGGCCACCGCTAATTGAGCGACTGCCGCCGTCGCCGCCGTATACCGCCGACGTGGAATTTCTCCACTTTTTTCGCTCTTTTCTCCATCGCCTGGATTGCTGAGGATTTCTTTTCTTACCGATGATGGAGCTTTGTTTGTATTGGCTGGAAGATATTCAAGTTATTCCATTTGAATTTCAATGCGCGATAACATTCAATCGGATTTGTTTGAATTTTATATAATTATGCCACGTCTTATCTCATTGCGATAGTACAATTTATTCAGCGCATCAAAGAAAGTACATATTATTTTAGAATATAAAGAACGTCGAATTCGTCTACCGTGATTGGTTTGATTTTGTCTTATTAAGAGAATATGTATAAAATAGGATATCGTTGTACTTCCTTAAATAATAATCTACTATTTTACAAGCAGAGATTGGGACGCTGCTGGCGATGGCATTTTCGCAAAGTTTTTGGATCGTCCGCTGAAGTTTTTATATATCGGATTAAGGGCGTGTCAATGTTCTACCGTTGCCACTAAACTGTTTTACCGTCTGGATCTTGAATAATTAGTTATAACTAAATAATTACTTGAAATTCTGCAAATCCCAAATACAGGTGCTCTTCGTCTATGAATTATCAATCTTCTGGCTTACAGAAGACAAATTACTTTTTTAACCGGCAATTGCTAATTCTTTGTTAGTAAATAACATAATTATACTGTAGTAATTAGTATTCAAATAACATTTTAATTAATACAATCTTCACTTGTATGAATGTTTATGAAATCGCTGCTCTTTCATTTCGCCAAAGCAATTAGCACAGTTTCCCCATCTTTTATTTACGAATAGCAGGGGAAAAAAAGGGAAAGGAAAATGGTGGCGAATTGGTATCGGGTGCGGGGGCTGGTAAATTTCATTAATCGAATGGATGCGTATCTCGCACACGAAGCGAAAAGCGAATCGCGTAAAATAGCGCGCGCGAAAATTTGGTTGCGCGATATGAAACGGGAGGATGACTAATGCACGCGTGTTGCTGTTTCTGCTGCTGCTGGTGTTCTGTTAACTGATTTTCGGGTGGGTGAAAATTGAAAATTCAACGAATTGCG
>UELU01113666.1:18546-28920 GCA_900490025.1 Megastigmus dorsalis | reverse complement strand
AATTATGCCACGTCTTATCTCATTGCGATAGTACAATTTATTCAGCGCATCAAAGAAAGTACATATTATTTTAGAATATAAAGAACGTCGAATTCGTCTACCGTGATTGGTTTGATTTTGTCTTATTAAGAGAATATGTATAAAATAGGATATCGTTGTACTTCCTTAAATAATAATCTACTATTTTACAAGCAGAGATTGGGACGCTGCTGGCGATGGCATTTTCGCAAAGTTTTTGGATCGTCCGCTGAAGTTTTTATATATCGGATTAAGGGCGTGTCAATGTTCTACCGTTGCCACTAAACTGTTTTACCGTCTGGATCTTGAATAATTAGTTATAACTAAATAATTACTTGAAATTCTGCAAATCCCAAATACAGGTGCTCTTCGTCTATGAATTATCTATTACTAGTTACTATTTACTATTACTATTTACTCGAAACTTTGTCAGATGGTTGATAATTTATAGACGAAGTGCACTTGTTTTTAAGATTGGCACACTTTCAACTATTTATTTAGTTCTAATAAAACAGTGGTAACTGTATAGGACTTTGACATCCCCTTGAAACTTCGTGAAATGGTAAGTTATGGACCGAAGTGCTGCAGTGACGTCTTAATTTTTCATAAAAATCCAAGTATTGTTTTTATTGACACCAAAATATTGTAGGTAACGTAAGATTATCACATCTCGATTGACTTTACAACCTCTTTGATTAACAAATTACTTTTTTAACCGGCAATTGCTAATTCTTTGTTAGTAAATAACATAATTATACTGTAGTAATTAGTATTCAAATAACATTTTAATTAATACAATCTTCACTTGTATGAATGTTTATGAAATCGCTGCTCTTTCATTTCGCCAAAGCAATTAGCACAGTTTCCCCATCTTTTATTTACGAATAGCAGGGGAAAAAAAGGGAAAGGAAAATGGTGGCGAATTGGTATCGGGTGCGGGGGCTGGTAAATTTCATTAATCGAATGGATGCGTATCTCGCACACGAAGCGAAAAGCGAATCGCGTAAAATAGCGCGCGCGAAAATTTGGTTGCGCGATATGAAACGGGAGGATGACTAATGCACGCGTGTTGCTGTTTCTGCTGCTGCTGGTGTTCTGTTAACTGATTTTCGGGTGGGTGAAAATTGAAAATTCAACGAATTGCGCAGCGGGAGTTTTTTTGGAAATTGATTCTCTTTCCGCGATGCGACCCAGTGTGTTTAAAATAGTTAGCAGTTCTGGTTCTCGTTTTATAAACGTTTGCTAAAAATGTTTTGAAATATTGTTGCAAATAAAATGTGCTTGTTTAAAAGGACTGTAATTTGTGGGCAATTTTGTAGTATACTTTAATTTTCGCGGAAATGTGGGCGAGAAAATGTATGTATATTACCTAGGGCGAAAAATTATGTACTAGTTTTAGATTGGAAATGTTATGCTTTCTTTTTTTCAGCAATAATTATGAGTACATATCTCGATAAAAAAACATTACATGATTAGACTAGAAATTGACCATTTTAACTACCTAAAAAGTAAACATCATATCCAGACAGTATTTTTACATAAATGAAACATTTTTTCCCAATCTGACATACTAGTATTGAAAACGATAAGGTAAATTAATTGTTAAGTTTATAATGTATTAAATCGACAATTTTTTCTCCTTGAAATCTGTCGATTTTCTAGTTCATTGGCAAAGATCTTAATTGATGCCATACATTTACGCAAAAACCAAACTGTTTCTAACCATTTTCAGTGGATCATAATTCTCCCATAAATTCTAGTCATAAATTAGTTACATGTCCATTGAAAATGCTGGAATTTCCCCCAGAATATATAATATCTCATTGATGAAATAACATATTTGTAGAATAATTTTTTTTTACCATTACAAAGCTCCGAGAGGAGGAATCATTAACTAGAAACGTGATTATATACAAAAATTAATGTTATGTTGTTATATTTATGAATTGATAAAAGCTGTATTTTTTTGTCATACATTGCCAATGATGTCACTGCTCGCATTTGTTATGCACTCCTAATTAAACTTTTAACCAGACCCGCGAATGAATGAATCGTACAAGCATGTCGAGTCGCACAATGGACCCGGTACAATCAGCCTCGCAGCTTCATTGCACAATTACATCCAAGCCACGCTTTATGAATCGTGAATCCGCTCGGAAAAAAAAGAAAAGAGAATAAAAACCCACCATCTCAGCGGTAACAATCAGCCTTGAATTTCCATAATTTTTTTCTCTCTCTCTCTTGCTCTACATTTTTCAACGGCGCTACCACCTCAGCTTAGCTCTCCTGTGCGCTCGCGCGCAAATTGAAATCAGCGGCTTTCTTTGCCTTCGCGACAACGAATACTAATACCCGTAGTGCTGCTGCTGCTGCCGCTGCCGCTGCTGAGTCGGCAGACAGACAGCTAGAGACAGCACAGGATGGTAAGTTTAATTAAGTTTCGTATATACATTCACAATGTGAAATTGACTTTGGCTTTAATTAAGCGTTCTTGAATGGCGCACATTTTCGGTCTGATTTATCGGCGTGTTTATATCGTATCGGGGATTTTGCCACGTGATATTGACGCGCTCTATATATAGCATAGAACTTGGAATTAATAATTTTGCAAAATGTGCATCCGGGCATATCCGCGAGAGGTGGAAAATTTATAAATTGAAAGTATGATGTAACGTACCGGGAGCGACTCCGGCGTATGGTCCAGGACGTATATGCTGTTGGTGTAGCCGTAGAGCATCGTGTCGAGTTCTGAAAAGTAGAGGGAAAATTAATTGAATTACGTATATATATTCAGAAACAAAGAGTGGGATAAGGGATTTCTTGCGAATTGCGATGGGTCGCGAGTCTATGTGAATAGTGCAGCTTTTCGAGTACATATATATATATATTATTTTGATTAATCGCTGGATTTAAATGTAATACATCTATACATTATGTATATACTATATTCATTTTGAAATACAAGTGTTGTAGAAACTTCGCCATACCATCACAGCTTAAAGTAATAATACCTTACCATAAATAAGTGACGCGTGACTTATGATAATAATCGCTCTACCAGAATTTATAGTGGAAAGGAATAATATTTAATTTTGATTCATAAATTCTGTGAAATTGAAAATACTTTATACTAATTTATATTATATAATTTTAAATTGCATCTTTTTTAAATTGAGCGCATCATATTTGAAGTATTTTTAGTTTTAAATGTCATCAACGGTTTAACAATTTAATATCCCCTTTCGAAGAATTATAAAAATATTATCTTTTGCATATACATTATGTAAACCTGAGAATATAAACGAATACTAAAATTAAAGAAAAATATTATGTTCGAGTAAGCATAGTGCATGTACATATAGAAAGTAGCTTTAACACCTTTATACCATTACATTTTAAAAAGAAAGATTAAACGTCATGACTTTTTATTACGAAAGTTACACAAATAAATCATTTGTCATAAAAATTCTATTACATTTACTCAAAGTCTCTAAAAGCTTTCTGCGATAAAAATTGTTATAATTCTGGATGGAAGGAAAGTGAATTAACGATATTTACGTGTGACAGTTGTCCCAGATAGACAAATAAAGAGTAAAAAGGGCGGCTACGATCAATGCGCAAAAAAAAAGAATTAAATGAAATCAGTTTAATACATATTTACTACCGTAACGTCTAGTTGTACAAAACGGCAGTAATATAAAGGGACTGATAATTTATCACCTGAAAGGACAAATGACATAAAACTAGAGTCTATATTTTAAAACGTTCGTATTTAGTGTGCGAAGTGCCCGATTCACACATTTTAGCGAAAAATGTGCAAAGTGATGCAAAGTCAGTTAATTCGCCCACAGAGGCGATATACGAAGCAACGAATCCAAAGAAAATATTACAATTAAGAAAGGCGCGTAAAGAAGATTCGCACACTATGAGTGAAATAGTATATGGATAGACTTGCGTGAATCACTTAGTTCGCGCACTTTCTATTGCAACGTACACTATATTTTATTCCATATACGTTTACCATTGACCCGTAAATTATTGGCTAAAATGCGCCGGGCAAAACATAAAATCCTCTCAAAACATTCAGGCTTTATTGAGGCCGTATATTGACGTTGAAGCTCGGCGCGACTCTATCAGACATTTTCCATCGACGCATAAAAACAGCGCGAGCGAAAAAACGCGCGCGCGTGGCATAAAAGATTCCCTCGCTACACATATCCTCCACACTCTTCGTGCAATAATATCAAAAGCTCCTGACGCGCCCATTTATAAAACACAATTTACACGTTGTGCTCCGGCGCAATGAGTTCGAGCTGCTAAAGGGAAATGCATTAAAACCACACACACGCTTATACATGCTTTTCTTTGGAGTCTCGCCGCAAATCGTTAAACTAGACCGATATACACACACACGATCGCTCGTACGGGCGCAATCTTGATTGACGTGCATGTGCGCTAACGCTCTTCTCTTTCAACCATGCGCATCGGACCTATCATACACACACACACACACACATATATATATATATATAAATGTGTGAGTGTGTTTGAGAGCGACTTTATCGTCAAACGCGATTTTAAAAAAAATCCTATTTAGACCGCTGGCGAAACGAGTTCGCTGCTCCTGAACGTTTGAAAATATATATCGCGGTCAGAGTGAGAGAGAGAGGCTCGACTCGGCGCTTATATGTACCACGGAAAATTAAATTCCCGCGCACAAAAAAGAAAGAATCGAAGGAGAGAGAAAATGTCTGCAGTTATAAAGAGCGCGTCTGCATTTTTTACGTGGGTCCACTGAAGAAAGCAAAAAGTGAGAGAGAGGGAGAGAGGAAACGGTTACTTCAAAAGGGGATGAAAACTCTCTGGGTCTCAAAGACGACGGCCGACGTCGCGCACACTGAGAAAGGCTGAATTGGAAAATCTACGGGAACTTTGTTAAAGGAGTTGATGAAAAAAATTGAGGATTTATTTTGCGGGTTTTTCTCAAGCGCTAAGTTGAAGTTTACGTTAATTTTACATCTGTGTTTAGTAATTGGATGACTTTTAAAATTCGGACAAATAAGAATTATGAGTTTAATGTAACAAGAAACTTTTAGCATATAATTAAAGATTTGATAATTACCATTTGTAGTAAAAAAAAAAGAGGAAATGTTAATCTATTATCTTTCTTTGATAGGCATTAATTGTAAATCATTGTTAACGATAATTAACACGTTATTGCAAATGTATTACATGAAAATATTATTGAAAATGTGAAATCGTTTTTAGTATTTCTATTATTATATAGTTTTGGGTATAGGGTCTTTCAAAAAGAATCATTTTATTTTCTAATGGTGCCTTTATGCTTTAGATGACGGTGCAGTAAAAGGATTGAGATATCGAAGAGAGATTTATAGTTCTGAGAATTTTATTTCGCTGGAAACATACTCTTTGACGATATATTTAGTTCTATATGTGATAATAGTTAGACAGCAAACGACTCGAAAACTCTAAAAGAGTTGAAAAAATTTGTTAGAAAAATTGCCCTGGAAGTAGAAAAGTTGAATGGTGTGTTCTTTGATATTTTCAAAAAACTATGCTGCATCATTTTTTCCAGAAAACCCTTCGCTTTTGATATACAGTTGAAATGCTTACCAGTGAAACTGCGAAAGGTGCTTGAAGCTACCTTTTAAAAAAATTGCAGAAACGAAGTGGATAGGAAATTTCGAAATGTTATGTTTTACACTTTTGTAATCTTTCAAACTAAAAAATTGACAGATTTGTCCAGTACAATCAAAAATAAAAATAAAAGTGAAAAATGAAATAAAATAAAAATCAATATATAAATACCTCTTATTGATTTGATGTAAAAAACCTTCGAAAAACCACATTGAAATTTCTGCAAATAGTTATTTCATTTCAAGATTGAAATTGCAAAATGTAAATCTATAATCAACATTTTTATGTGCATTCATTGAATTATAAGAACTCGTCGAATATTCCTGCAAATCGAACGAACTATCATGTATTGCCTTTTACGGTCGGAGCGCCGCGTGTACACGTCAGTGGAAACTTTACATTCGATCATAAAATAACGTAACAAAGCTCGAACATTACTCCTCTGCGATAATAAAAGGCAAAAAGAACATTCGGACGAGGGCCAAAGAAACTTCTCCATCCATTTTTCCAAATCTATCCGCCTCATAAATTACGTATTCACAAGTCACGGATTGCCGAACTCGGAACTTATGGGAACAATAACGAAGAGAAGGGTGGAAAAAAAAGGAAAACAGAAGCGAGAGAGAAACTTTCCAGCCTCCAACTCACGCGATATCTTCGTTGCAAGAATCGATGAGAACTCGAGACGAATGAACCTTAAAAGTACCGGAAATGTTAAATTTAATAAGTTTAACCTATGCTATGACCATTGTACAAATACATTTTCGTACTACAATTAATCTGTAAAATTTGATAACTAAAAAAATCTAATGCTGCACATTTATTATTTTTAAATTTTTAGTTAAAATGTAACAATGGCCAATGCCTGGGAATTATAAGCTTTAAAAGCCAGTATTAGCATAAATTGAATATCTGGTTCAATCCTATATTTTTAAAATAAATATTCTTGCAGCAAAATGTATTGTACAATATGCCATACACTTTATCATATGACTAATAAATGTAGAATGATTGAAATCAGATATTTCAATTAGAAACTTGATTACCCCTCCCTAAAAGGAAACAAATTATTATGCAACGGATGTTGTACATATATAAAAATTAAAGTAAGAGAAGCAGCCGCAAAAATGCGATTGATTCAGCACCGACACCTTGTATTTCATATGTGGTGGAGGCTTTACCTCTAAGCTACGATCGCGCGACAGATCTTTCCCATTTTGACTAGCATCCACTTATTGCAAATCACCTATCTTAAGTGATAGGACTGGAGTCATTTTGCAAATCAAACCAACGTGTCTCCAGATATGACAATAACCTTAATATTTATACAACATATAATTAATTAAAATATAATCAACATATATGCTGTCGGAAAAAGGCTGCCGTTTTGCGACGGTGGGGATCGATCCCACGATCTCCACTGGCACAAGCCGGTGTCTTACCACTGAGCCAAACCAATCGACTGACAATTTGACTTTATGAGTCGCTTTTGTCTTTAAATGCGTATGAGTGTATTGCTGTGATTCTACCAGAATCGTAGTCGCGTGTGTGTATGTGACGTATGCGTTAATGCGAGCTCCTTTTATATGACACACAAACAGAGATCCTAACGTAAACAAGTTTGACTTAAAATGTGTCGGTCGTTGCAAATACATTCATAGGTGTCTATCAATATACTTTTACGCGAAACTAATCCTTCATTATGAAAGGGAACCCAAGCATACGAATATACTTACCGACATTTACAGGTTTTTTATTGACTAATTTCGCTAAATCTTTTAGATTTTAATTCTTTGCGATCTGAGCGATATTCTGAGGACTGTATGCAATGGCACGCACAGCAGTGGAGATGAACAAATATTGAAAATGCAATTGAAATATCGTGCAACTAGAATTGTCAATAGCTATTCTACACTTTCTTTAATAGCAAATATTTATTTATAAATTTATTTAACAATGCATTTTTTTTTTATTTAAAGGCACATGATGAGTTTTGTATTAAGTTTGTACGGTATACTATAAATTCGAAATTCTATATTCGTGGGAACAATATTATCCATTAATAATAATAATTTATTGTTATCATATGACGATATGACATTATAAAAAATGTTTTATTCGAGATCAATCTATAAGTGCAAAAACGAATCGACTTAGATTTAATATAAAATATAAGAATTTTTTTTTATTTTTCTCTTTTATTTTTTTCTGTGCAATATAAATTTATACATGAAAAAGTAGTAATTCAACTCTTAGCAATTATAGTATCAATTTAATAAACTATAAATGAACAAACTTTCTAGTAACCCAGATAAAAGAATCGACCTTCTGTTATTTAATATGTTAATACTTTAAGCATGAAATAATCAAAGAAGCTTACTGAGATTTTTCGTGGTTTAACATGGTAGTCAAGTTTATTGTATAAATAAATGATAAAGATATTTATATTGTTACGTTCGGGTTTAGGGATTTAATAAACAGAATAATATTTATAAAAAGAAACTTGAACTAAACTTTATTAACTAAAAAGAACAAATAAGTCAAAATATTATATATGAATCAGTGCACTAATTTAACAACATCTTATCGAGAGCAAAAAAGCGATTGATTCAGCCTTGACACTTGGGATTTCACAAGTGGTGAATATTTTACCTCTAAGCTACGATCGCGCGACAGGTTTTTCCGGTTTATGCTATTTTTTGCCTAAATATACAAGTCCCTTCTATATGGCACACAATCAGACGTTCGAACCTAAACAAGTTTGACTTTAGATGTATCGGTCTTCACAATTATATTTATAAGTAGCTATTAATACTTATTGAAAGTAATTGAAGTTACAAAAAGAAATACAGGTGGCTTGTATGAAAAATTAAATAAGAGAATGAGAGCAAAAAAGCGATTGATTTGGCAATGGCACCTGGGATTTCGTATGTGGTGGATGCTTTACCTCTAAGCTACGATCGCGCGACAGATCCTTCCGGTTTTTATGCTATTTTTTTGTTATTGGACGGCGTCTCTCTTGAGGTGTAAAGAGATCTGGCTTGCCAATTCCATCTCATCCTTACAATCAACAGCGTACCCCTGATAGCCGAGCAATTTTTTAACCATTTGAATTTTTTTGCAAATATAGAATATGTTTGAGATCATAGAAAATCACAAAGCCTTGACGAGCATTAATCTCATGGATAATACTCATCGTTGTTATTTAATATCTCACGGATAATACTCATCGTTGTTATTTAATATCAATTTGAACTGACTCTAATTTTTTTATTATTTTTTTATTTTATACACATTAAATGAGAATCTATGGATGCTTCTACAAACTAAACTATTACTTTTTTTTTTAGATTTTTTACTGGAAAAATCTGCCTTAGATGCGACGGTGGGGATCGATCCCACGATCTCCACTGGCACAAGCAGGTGTCTTACTAACTGAGCCAAATCAATCGACTGACAATTTGATTTAATAGGCTCCTTTTGTTTTCTAAAGTGTGAGTGAATAGTTGTAATTCTAGCACAAATACGATGTTGTGTGTATTGCCTATATATTATACAAGTCCCTTTTATACTGTACATAATCAGACGTCTGAACGTAAACATGTTTGACTTTAGATGTGTCGGTCTACGCAAATATATTCATAAGTAACTATCAATACTTATGCGTAAGTTAATCCTACATTATGAAAGGGAATCGAAGTATACGAGAACACTTACCGACTTTTACAGTTTTTATTTACTAATTTCGATCTATTTTTTATTATTTTAATACATTGTGAGATGAGCTCCATCCTAGGAATTACAGAGATCAGCATGGAATATTGCAGATGAAGAAATATTCCTAATTTTATGTTCTTATATAATAATATTATGAGACTGCAAATATCGGTAACAATAAGCCATATTGTAAGTATTCTAAAATAGCAAAATAATTTATAATACATGTATAAATTTATGCGTTTTAATGCCGTTATAGAAAAATACATACTGCGGTATGTATAAAGTTTATGCAGCACAATATTACAAGAATATTTGCAACTATGGAAAAATTTATTCATATAATAATATAATAATAATCGGTGCCATAATTAACATGATATTTTATAAAATATGCATTAAATGCGATTAGCCAACAGCTCTAAAGAAAATGAATTTCACGTTTTGATTAGTTTCTTCACCTTGGAATATACGTTGTTTAAATAATTAAAATAAATTAATACCTGTTTAAATTAATCGATTATTTCATAGCAATTCAATTATTTTTTGGGATCAGAGCCTTAAAATAATAAAAGTTCTAAAGTGAGCCATTTGACGTGAATAAATTTAATACGTTGGTTGCGGGCTGAATGGAAAATCGAATTTTACAAATTAAAAACAGTACGAAAAACAAGATTATACGTCTATGATATAAAATAAAAATTGTTCATCATAAGACCGTAAGATTTCACGGCTTTGTGTGTCGCGTGATACTTGGTACGTGACGATCAGCACTCGAGCCGCGACATCACATTTTATGGCCTAGTGACGAAAAATATTATTTTAATAAATCAACAAATCTACAAATAAAATGTTCTAGTTTTTTTAATAATATTATCGGTATTCCGTTTTTAAGCATAAATAAATAGTAAAGCTTACGATTTTCCATTTTTAACATGTTAATTAAGTTTAATGTATACACGGAGAAAAAGGATGTAGCAA
>UELU01113666.1:0-18526 GCA_900490025.1 Megastigmus dorsalis | reverse complement strand
TACTCATTTTATGGAGATTTTTCTTATGTTTATAACAAAAATTACTATTCAACATAGCAATTTTTATAGAAATTTATAGCCAAAATTACTATGTCCATAGTAATATTTGTTACGAATATAAGAAAAATCTCTATAAAATGAGTAAATCACAGCTTTAGTACGCAACATAGCAATTTTTCGTATATTCATCTTAAATATTGATACATCATTTTTCTCCGTGTATAAATAAATGATATTTGTATTACATTATATACCTACAATAACAAATCCATTACAATTCTGAACTATTTTTGCCGAAATTCTCGTGAATGCTGAGGGAATTGCAGCAGAACATCTGCTTTTATATTTGATTACGTTTTTATCGGAACATAATTACAGTAAAATCGAGTAAAATATATGACTAGCACAGTTGAAGTGCACTAATTTTATTATATTTTGTTTTGAGTCACAAACAAAAAATCTATATGGCTGGTGTAAGAATGAAGCGAGTTAAGCGAGAGCAAAAGAACGGTTGACAAGACTTATTCTGATATCTATGTGGTGGATGCTTTACCTCTAAGCTACGATCGCGCGACAGATCTTCCCGTTTTGTGTTTTTTTTGTTATTGCATCGGTGTCTCTTTCGGGGGATTAAGGAGGATTCTGGGGTGTTAATTCCATATCCTCCCTAGTGCAGCCCCCCTAAGATGGCCGTACAATTTTTAAGCAAACTGAATTTTATATAGAAATATTGACAATTTAATTGACACCGAATAATCGAAAATCACAGCGTCTTGATGAGCATGATGTGGTCCCGGAAACCATATCCATCATCGTTGCTCTTTTGGGATCATACTAAATATATATTGACGTTTATAGAATTAGAAAACTTTTAGAATCAGAAACACTTTTAGAATTAGAAATTGGAAGACTGAAACAAGGCACTTTTGCATTACCGGCAGTTTAATATTTTTTTTTTATTATTTTTGGGAAAATCTATCATCTTGGCGACGGTGGGGATCGATCCCACGATCTCCACTGGCACAAGCTGATGTCTTACTGACTGAGCCAAATCAACCGGCTGACAATTTGAATTAATAAGTTCCTTTTGTCTTCTAAAGTACCCGATCGTCACAGTGTGTGTCTTACACGTACGCATCCCTTTTATACGGCATACAATCAGACGTTTAAACGTAAATATTTTTGACTTTAGTTGTGTCGGTTTTCACAAATATATTCATTAGTAACTATCAATATTTGTGCGTAATTTAATCCTTGATTATGACAGGGAACCGAAATATACGAGAACACTTACTGACATTTACAGTTTTTATTTACTAATTTCATCCTCCTTTTAACATTTTAATTCTTTACGAGCTGAGCGATTTTTTGTGGACGGTAGGCAGTGACACACATCAGCCCAAATAAAGAAATGTTAAAAATTCTATGTTACAGTTAATAAAATTTTTATGTAACTGCAAATGTCGGTAACTATAAGCCACATTATGAATATTCAAAAATAGCTAATGTACATAAATTTGCTTTATAAAATGTGCAACTTCTTTCTTCTTCTCTCCGACTTAAAATTTATTTGATTCAAATTCTCGAATAGAAGCTTAAAAGACCTACATTTCTATTTTTTTCGCAACTTCTTTAAATGTCGTAATAAAAATAACCATCGCCACCGCCAGACATTGCATGTCACAAAAGAAAAACGCAATCGTTTCCCCAAGTCATATAAGCTCCCGATCCAGAAATTAATCCCCGTCCCTCTCGAGATCAAAGGAGTGATAAAGTAAAAAAGGAGTGAAAGTAATCACCACGGTCACTTCATAACGATTAACATAAAAGGACATATTTCCCTTGAAAACCGTCTAAAAACCATCCTACATCCTTTTCCGAGTCGTAGGATTTGTCGGGTCGATCCGAACCTCGCACGCTGCCGGCTCTACTAAAAAATGGGGGAGAGAGCGGAGAGGGTCATCTCCATGCGCAGCCATCTCGCGAATGGGGCCATCGTCCATGTGTGTGTAGTGTGTATCGCTTAGAGCCATTTCGTCGGGGGACGAGCCTCTATAGAGTATACGGTGTGCGGCTTGATGCTGAAAACCGCACGCGCGTGGATTTATCGACGGGTTTCTCTCTCTCTCTCTCTCTCTTTCTCTCTGCGTTACGATGGCTCTCGTATCTGCAATTTCGATGTCGAGAGAGAGAGAGAGAGGGAGAGAGAGAGAGAGAGAGAGAGAGAGAGAAACATAAGGATTTACATTTGCATACGTAAGGGTGGGGCGATTTTGGAGTGTGCCGGAATGTTCGGCGTTCAATTATTTCCGATGGTCCGGGAACTACTTGGAATTTTAGGTGCTGATCGGTTCAAGCGCGTGTCACGCTATGAATATCTTACATGCTTCGTCAAATATATACCAAAATTTAGGCTTAATTTTATGCCGATGCGCGTTGGGTTGAGAAGAGGCCTGGCTGTGAACGGGAATTCGTATGAACGATTAATGCGTAATCAACACAAAAAATTTTATGATAAAATACGTGCGATAATGTAAATTAGTATGCGGTATATAAATGCGCGTAGATGGATGTAGATCTCAATCGAGTCATACAATACACATTTTAAGAGAACTGGACTGATGCAGTCGCGGATAAATTGGTTATAACGAACTTTTTTCATAATTGGTCGTTAGCCGGGGATGAGCTGAAATTGTTTGAAGCTTAAGCGAATCAAGCGTGATTTGATGACACATGTGTGTTTGCAAAGGTTTTTATAAAGGCGTTTAATCTGTTTCGTGATGCATTATCTCGTTAGAACCGATGTTCTAACGAATTAATTGCCCGATGGCTGGATAATTTTGTCAGATTTATTTTATTCGACGCATGTGTCTATCATTTTATTCTTATTTATGGCAATTTTGATAATGAATAATAGATTTATACGTGGAATTTTGTGTGCACTGCATAAAGAAATATTCGTGAGATGTGAATAAGAAAATTCAAGATTAAAGCTTTAAAGTGTGGTTTTATCACTAGATCAATTTCGTAGAAGTTTTCTTTTACAGCCATCAATATTCATTTTCACACTCAACAATAAAAGAATATATATATTAATTGAAAGAGCAGACCGAGGACATCGCAAAAAAGCGCCAAAATAATATTGCACGGCTGCAAAAAACATTCTTCGGCGGTGAAAAACGCCAGCAATCGATGAAATTAACGAAGAAAACAGTAAAAGTAGCAGTTACACTCGGTATATCGAAAAGCAGCGGCGTCGCACACCCTTTCTCTCCCCATTGAGTACGTGCAATTTTTGCGACTACACACTCTTACTCGCCCGTTTCCGTGCATTCTCACGTCCCTTTCTCCCTCTTTCGCGCACACACGCACACGCACACACAGTTCTCGTGCGTGTGTGCTCGCATTCCGTGGCGTTGCCGCGCGCGTTTTATTAAAAGCATAGCCGGATAAAACCTTTCGGACGTTCTATTTACACCAGGGGCAGCTCGTTCGAGCTCTTTTGCATTAGCTCGAGCGTAGAGTACAGTAGGTGCTCTACTTCCGATGCGTGTGTGTAGGCAGCTGTTCCGTTACGAGTGCGGGGGACGGGGAGGGGGTCGGGTCTGGTCAAATATTTGTCCGAGATCGCTAAAAAGAGCAGGGCTACTGCGATTAATGAAGTATCTGCAACTTTTTATATCGATCCAAATGGAATTCCGAATTACTAATGAAAGCCATGGTAAAGTTAGTATAATATATTTAGTCGCTGATATAAAAAAGAAAAACTTGCCGAGGTAAAATACCGAAAGGTTATTTTTTCTAGTTAGATCTTTTTAGTCCATTTTTTGAACAGTTCTAACATTATAGAAGAATTTTCTGAAGAAATTTATGCGCATTATGAAGTAACAAGTAAGGTTTTCTTTTAAGCAAATTGATGAATTCAGTCGGAACTTTAAAAATTGGTAGAAATTTTATACAAATGCATTGGGGACAAAAGCGAATAAAATTTGAATAATAATTAAGGAAATTCGTAAAAGGCTGTAATCAATAAAAAGTCTAATATTTTACACTATGAAACAACATTTATTCAGTTTTTCATAGCTGCCCCCACTGTGTTTGACTTTTCCATCATCTTCCAAATCTTCTAGATAGATTAATCAGATCATCATTTAGGAAAAATCCTAAAACGATAATGAACGATAAGTTAGAAATATATCTGTCGGTATTCGACATCCCCTTTAACCCTTAACAACCAATTAAAAGTACCTCGCAAAAACGAGTCCCGCAGCCATTTAAATTTTTCGACTGACTAAACTCAACGCGGAATATTCCGCATGTGTATACAATACACGTACATAGGTATAGTATGGAGAGGCATATATACACAATGTACACAGAGACATTAGAGTAACTCGAACGAGGATGAGTTTCCGGTCAGGTTGTTCCGTCGCTAGACTCTAGCCGACCGGAAATAACGAACGAATTTATCCCGTGCCAGAGCTGCTGCTGCTGCTGCTGTTGCTGCCGTTGCAGCTCTCTGTTACAGTCGGCTGGCCATGCCTCGTCTGTTACTACTGCACCTCCACCTCTGCCTGCAGTGTTTCTCTATATCTGCGGGCGCTTATATAGTTGCACGCCTACAGGTCCTGTGTAATACCATATCTTCACCGGCACAGTGTTGCTACAGTATTAAGTGAGATACATGTATAGAACAAATTATACAAATATACGTTGCGGTTTCGGCCTTTTTATGCTGGGTTATCGTAACCTATGCGATTGACGTACTGTTCAATTCGAAGCATTATCCATTTTTCATTCGACCGTTAAATATTCGTAGCTCGTGGAGTAATTTTTACCGATTGTAGTTTTGATGATATTCGGTGATAGCCAACGTTATACTTGTCAATTAAACATATGTATCGGCATATCGATATGTGTTTTACTACCGACCGAGGGCGATGGGAAAATTTGTGTTTGTCACACACCGCGCCAATGCGATAACGTAAAACGTCGGGAGCGCAAAAATCATTAAGGCCGAGCCATAATGATAACATGCGACATTGATTTGAAGCGAAATTTACATTCACGATGGGAAATAAATTTATTTTCAATAAAAGCTTGTGCACGTTTATTGCGAATTATGATTTCGGTGTTGGTGATTACGGATAAAGTTACGATGCATTAGTGTAAAATGACAACATTTTATACGGATTATGATCACTGTCAGTATGTAATTTGAGCAAAATCTAGTTAATTTTTATTGCTATTGCGTGTACGAAAATATACATAATAATAACGTGGAATTACAAACAAAAATGAGGACTTTTGTAGACCCCATTACTTTTCATGGGCCATTGATCGTAAACATTAATGGAACTTTCATGTTCAATGAAAGAATTAATTTATATATATATATATCCGAAAACTCATTAATTTTGATTGTTACGACAAATTGAGTTTCCAGAAAAATGCGTCATCCGCGACGCTGATTGTGAAAAATAACTGCTGTCTTCAATCCATTATTCATATTGCACGGGTCAACAGACCATAATTATTATGAATTACTTCATTGGTCTTCAAAACACAGTTCACGATAACTAGTACAAATCTTACGCTTTTAATCGGACAATATAGATTTTGTATTTTAAAATTTCCGCTATAATAACTCGTATAAAGTGTAAAGCATCATAGAAATTAGGCCTAATATATTTCTTTAATTGGCTCAATTATGTCTCGTTAAACACTAATGCAATCAAACTCTTTTTTTTTATTTAGAAAGAAAGTCACGGTACATCAGCAAGTAAACATAAATCACATATGAGCTGCATTCCCAGAAACTCGTCATATCTCTGCCTCCCCAAAAGGCACACAGTCCACTAAAAGCCCAAAGCGACCGGAATATCGCACACATCCCCTTCTCAATATTCCACATACACCACACACAAACAAACGTACACGCACGCACACAAATCCAAGTTGGTAAGAGCCATTAATATTTCGCGTGGTGAGATCCGCATCCCCGGAACCGCCCTAACGAGATCGTGGGAAGGAGAGGAGGAGGTGGAGGGGAGGGGAAAGGGAGATGGGCAAGGGTGAGGGGGTGCTGAGTCGAATCACCGGCCTTGCAACTCGATCTTCCTCCCATCGTCGTCGTCGTCGTCGTCGTCGTCGTCGTCGTCGTCGTCGTCGTAGAATTTACTCGCTGAATTAGAAGGCAACCTTACTCCCCCCCGCGTCTCCTCTCTGGCTCCCTCTGTCTCTCTCTCTCTCTCTCTCTCTCTCTCTGGCTTGCCTTTGCTGCGAATTCAACACACAGAGGCGTCGGAACACGCTGTTTGCCATTTGATTGCATGGAAATTGCATCGGGGCTCCCGTGCACTTCGCTTCGCTTCCATGTATATATATGTATAACCAGAGGAGCTTTCGCTCGTCAGATTCCGGCTCTGTGGATTCTGGGGATTTTGACTGATCTGTCGAGGATTGAGAGGTGTCTTAGAGCCCGTACATGTGCGTGTGTGTGTAAAGGTTGCGCTGTGGGGGCTGCATTATTTATTGTACAAACAATATGACGCGGCTGCCGCAGCCATCCTGTTTGCTTATTCCCTGCGCTTGATATTTGTGTAGGGTGAGTGGTTTTGGCGGCTTCGGCGAAGAAGTAGATATTCGACGCTGTTTTCATTTTGGAAATTTTCCTAGACTCCGCTTTATAGCTTATGCTTGTATATATTGTATTTTGTGTGAATAAGTCAATTTCGTGGATAATGTTAGCGTGTTATCATAGTTTCTGACCCTCGAATGAATGGGGGGCGATTATATCACGATCGAAGTATCAAAGCTAAGATTAGACTATTAATATATTCGGAAAATGTTCGACGCAATTTAATCCGCATATCGTGCCAAACTTGTACAATAAACAATAACGGATCTTCTCACTCCTTAATGCGCACAAATATTATTCAACGCGCACTCAAGATTCCATAAACCACTTCATAAATTTGCTCCAACAATAAAGTAAGTTAACACGAAGATAAACAATGATTTCGCCACCCATTTATATATATATTTACTCTTGGGTGTAAGCTCAGCTCCGAAGATCCGAAACTCAGCGTTTAATCGTCTACTCTTACTCACACACACACACAAAGTCTATGTCTTTTGGCGGCGGGTAGCTTGTAAATCAATTTGCCCAGATATACTGCAGAGTGAGAGAGAGAGACAGAGAGAGAGAGAGAGAGAGAGAGAGAGAGAGAGAGAGAGAGAGAGAGCGAAGCCGCGTCAGCCGCAGCTTCGCGCAGCTAATCGAGCGCTCGCTGTGTTCTTTGACTTTTGCCAGCCACGCGCTATTTATCATACGGTGCGCGACGCTCTGCTTTCGAGTGCTAGTATATATATATATACGGGGGAAGAGTGAATGGCACACGAAGGGTGGAGTGTGTGCGAGTATCGACAGGCTCTTTGATGATGTCGCGGCACAGGGAAAAGATGCGGCTGCTGTCAACGTAACTGCGGAGCTTGGATGCTTCCTTCACGGTTTCGCATTTCTTACCGAGGCGTTTTATTTCGACGGCAGGAGATGCTGTTTATCTTCGGCTGCTTGCCCTTTTACGACTTGTTTGCTCACCGACGACAGATGGGCGAATTTCTGGTTTGTTTATCGTGGTGCATTAGCCTGCTCGTAATATTTTATACATTTTAAGATCTTTCTCCACGCTTTTTTTTTTGTTTTTATTTTCTTTACCGGTGACGGTGGGAGATGCTTCCTTTTTATTTACCACATTTTTATTAACTCGCTATCTTGCGCGTCTTGCCGGTCCGGGTGGAATTTTTCGATCGATTTTTCATGCACTACCGGATGAGATAGAGACATGAAAATTTGAACATAGGTCGACAGAATTGAATGACAATGTAATATATATATATAATACAAATATAACATACAGATATACATATTCATATATTTATATTATATTTCTCTCTATACTCTATATCTGATTGCTATTACATAGGATTTATGTGCCCTAGTGTGAGCGTGTAAAATATTCGTTTAGTAGTATGTATAAATAAACCTGCATTTTGCGGCATGTCTCTGTCGTAATTTCATCAAGATGTTTAAAATCGATTGCAAAATTTTACGCGCACAAACTAAGAAGCAGAAAATAATTATTTAAATAAAATTTTTTAAAACGGGCTGAAAAGTATACATAAAATACGTAAGCTACATAACTTGTACCCATTCTACCTGCAACATTTAATATTTTCAATTTATAGTGGCGTATTAATCTACATCAAAAATTATAAATTATTATTAGTGTTTTTCTGCAAAATAGATCACTATGCAGGTCTTATAATAAAAATTCCCATGCAATATCTCGCGTTAATCTAACTTAATACATTTATCAAATTTAATATTATTTCATTTATCTGTTGCTTATTTATTTTATTTTGTTTTTTTTTAATATTGCAATAATTGAGTTTTATCATTACTACCAAGAAAATTACGTTACGCGCATTTTATATTCTGACTAAAAATATATATAATCTTACAAAAAACTAATATTCATTTTAGACTTCAAACTTAACAGAATTTATCATTTCTCTGTAAAAATGTATAATCGCTCATACAAAGCATTAAACGTAATTGAAGTTACAAAAGAAATACAGATGGCTTGTATGAAAATTAAATAAAAGAATGAGAGCAAAAAAGCGATTGATTTAACAGTGACACTTGGCATTTCATATGTGGTGGATGCTTTACCTCTAAGCTACGATCGCGCGACAGATCCTTCCGGTTTTTTGTGCAATTTTTTTGTTATTGGGCGGCGTCTCTCTTGAGGTGTAAAGAGATCTGGCTTGCCAATTCCATCTCATCCTTACAATCAACAGCGTACCCCTGATAGCCGAGCAATTTTTAAGCCAATTGAATTTTTTGCAAATATAGAATATGTTTGAGATCACAGAAGAAGATCACAAGCCTTGACGAGCATTAATCTCATGGATAATACTCATCGTTGTTATTTAATATCAATGTGAACTGACTCTAATTTTTTTTATAATTTTTTTATTTTATACACATTAAATAAGATTCTATAGATGATTCTACAAACTAAACAACTACTTTTTTTAGATCTTTTACTGGAAAAATCTGCCTTAGTTGCGACGGTGGGGATCGATCCCACGATCTCCACTGGCACGAACAGGTGTCTTACTAACTGAGCCAAATCAATCGACTGACAATTTGATTTAATAGGCTCCTTTTGTTTTCTAAAGTGTGAGTGAATAGTTGTAATTCTAGCAAAAATATGATGTTGTGTGTATTGCCTATATATTATACAAGTCCCTTTTATACTATACATAATCAGATGTCCGAACGTAAACATGTTTAACTTTAGATGTGTCGGTATTCGTAAATATATTCATAAGTAATTATCAATACTTATGCGTAAGTTAATCCTACATTATGAAAGGGAATCGAAGTATGCGAGAACACTTACCGACATTTACAGTTTTTATTTACTAATTTTGATCTATTTTGAAGATTTTAATATATTGTGAGATGAGCTCCATCCATAGGCATTACAGAGATCGGCATGGAACTTTGAAGATAAAGAAAACTTCCGAATTCTATATTCTTATACAATAATATTATGAGACTGCAAATATTGGTAACAATAGGCCAAATTATAAGTAATCCAAAATAGCAAATAGTATTTATAAATTTTCTCAATGAAGCATGAAGCTTTTTTTAATGCGTTCTAATGTAGTTATAGAAAAATACATACTGCGTTATGTATAACATTTATACAATTTGCAATATAAATTAGAATATTTGTAACTATAGAAAAATTTATTCACATAACTTATAATAATTTTTTTAATGTTTTGATTAAATTCTTTACTGTGGAATAGACATTGTTAAAATCAATAAAATAAATTTAGAATAAAAAATTTAGTATTCCGAATAACATAATCGATATTACATTTCTTAAGCAAAAATAAATATTAAAGCTTACGATTCTCCATTTTTAACATGTTCAGTTTAACGTATAAATAAATGATATTTGTATTACATTATATAACTACAGTAACAAAATCATTACAATTCTGAACTATTTTTGCCGCAATTCTCGTGTACGCTGTGGAAATTGTAGCAGAACATCTGCTTTCGTACTTGACTATGTTTTTATCGACAACGGCGGCCACCGCATATGCGTGGACACTTTGAACATAATTACAGTAAAATCGAGAAAAATACACGAGTTACGCAGTTGAAGTGCACTAATTTTGTTTTGTATCGAAAACGAAAAGATCTATATAGCTGGTGTAAGAATGAAACGAGTTAAGCGAGAGCAAAAAAGCGGTTGATATGGCTGTTTCCGATATCATCTATGTGGTGGATGCTTTACCTCTAAGCTACGATCGCGCGACAGATCTTCCCGTTTTGAAAATCACAGCGTCTTGACGAGCATGACGATACCCCGAAAACCATACCCATCATCGTTGCTGTTTTGAGATCACACTAAATACATATTTACTTTTATAGAATTAGAAAAACTTTACAAGGTAATGAGAGAGTGCCTTAGAAATAATTCTAAGGCACTCTCTCATTACCTCGATAGTCACATTTTTTTTATTGATGGGAAAATCTCTCATTGTTGCGATGGTGGGGATCGATCCCACGATCTCCACTGGCACAAGCTGATGTCTTACTGACCGAGCCAAATCAACCGGCTGACAATTTGAATTAATAAGTTCCTTTTGCCTTCTAATGTACCCGATCGTCACAGTGTGTGTTTTACACGTACGAATTCCTTTTATATGGCACACAATCAGACGTTTAAACGTAAACATTTTTGACTTTAGTTGTGTCGGTCTTCACAAATATATTCATAAGTAACTATCAATATTTGTCCGTAATTTAATTATGAAAGGGAATCGAAGTATACGAGAACACTTACCGACATTCACAGTTTTTATTTACTAATTTCGATCCATTTTTAATATTTTAATACATTGTGAGATGAGCTCCATCCTAGGCATCACAGAGATCGGCATGGAACTTTGAAGTTAAAGAAAAATTCATAATTCTATGTTCTTGTATAGTAATATTATGAAACTGCAAATATCGGTAACAATAGGCCATGTATTCTAAAATAGCAAATATTATGTATAAACATTATACATACATCCTCCGACACTTAATTCTGAGCGAACAAGTCATAAGGATTTAAAACAGTTAGAAATCTATCCTGGAAAAGATATCTATAATTACCATATAAGTATGCTCCTTGTTTAAATTAAATTTTCTTTTTAATAGAAATAAGGGTCGGAGGATTACACGTTATATGGGTAATATGTAATAATATATGATCGGTTATCCAATTAATTGTTAACCACTACAATCTAATCTTTAATAAATTTAATAAATTCATTGTAAGGTTGAAATAATATCATTTCAATAGAGCATCTATTTATAACTTTATTTGTTTTCTTTATATAGAATTGAATAAATGTTATGCCTTATGCAAGGGCTTTACTGCAAAATATTAGAAAAAGTACTGCAGTAAACAACAGATCGACAATTAGGGCTCAATAATCGGCAGTACGCGCACAGTTGCAGTAGATGTTTCGCAGCAAAATCGCAACAGACTTACTCAGGTAAAGAGTGTATATTAATTCTATTGTTTGAATAACTTTTCTGCATTTCAGCTACTCAAGTGTGCCACTACAAAGGATCTGTTGTATAAGTTTATTTTGTAATTCTACTGCACGTGTGATCATATATTCAATAGAATTTACGAATTAGTTTATTTCTCTATTTCTGCTGTAATCATTGAAATAGACAATCCTGATGTTCGTAATGTAATGCCCGGTAATACGGGATGTATTTAGTTAACATCCACGGATATACAAATATATCGTTTGGCTCATAGTTGTACAACATCGATCATTCAAGCATATCAATGGTCTCTTGAAAATGTGTTGCAACAGCGAGTGAAACCTCACTCTACACTGTAACTCTATATAGAATCACTAAAAATGCAGTTCCCTATATTACCAAAGCAAAAACGTTCTCATATAAAAGTTAATAATTCGCGATCCCCCTGAAAGTCGCAATATCGTGCAAATGAATGAATCGTGGAAAAAAGTCATTAAGGGCCGTCGAAACAAGCGCAAGTCGTCCGATAGTCCCCATTTACTCAACGCTGCAAGTCCCTCCTCCCCGCGCGAGTAAACCGAGCAGAAATCTCATCATAAGCTGCGATCTACACATGTACGGCTATAGCGTATCATATATGCTTGTGCCAGCGAAGAGAGAGAGGGAGGGGGAGAGAGAGAGAGAGAAGCGGAACAATGCAGGTCACTGGACAATTTACTGTTGATCGCGTTTGCGCTTATCTGTGTATATATGCCTCTCTCTCTCTCTCTCTCTCTCTCTCTCTACCATGCACGTACGTATAGACGACGTACATGAACGGGTGTGGGCGCACTTTCATTACACACGTATATATCCGAGAGAAAGAGGGGGAGATTGAGGGAGGGAGAGAAGCGTAAGCAAGTAACGTATACAGGAGCGAGTGCGGCGTTATGTAATGAGTCTATCTCTCCCTCGGTCGGGCGTGAGCTGTCCCGAACACACATACATTCATGCTGATATGCACATAGCGAGATGTAATGGCAATTAGAGCCATTGATGCTTGCCACGAGGGCCGGATATCTTTCGCCTCTGCCGCCGCTCACACGGATACTGGGACTACTGGCTCGGTTATTCTATATCTCTCGCGTGTTTCTTCACCGATGACTTTTTTTAGCTCCATGTATCGAGTGTCCCCGTCTCGTTCTAATTCGCTGCAGGAGCACTTGGAGAAATGATCGTGAATTCGTCGTCGTGTGGCTGTGTATCTATTACTAGGGATGATATCATTTTCATTTTTAAGAATGATACGATATAATAATGATGCTTTATTATACCTTCGAACTGACTTTTAATGTTATTTTATAAGAGAAGAAATTCCTTTTGTGTCAATCAATACTTAAACGAGCCACTCTTACTTCCTCGATTAGATACTTGGCTCTCATGCTTTATTTTGCAAAATAAAAGAAAAGATTACGAGACTGGTGTTTGAATATTGAAGGAAATTGTGATCTATATAAGATGTATGTGGAAGAATGTTTTATATACCGGATCGCATGGGAAATATCGTAATGTAGTGGCTGCGGTTTCGCGGTGTTTACACACTGAGAATGCAGCGAGCTGTATTTGTTGACCTTTCCCTAACGGAAAAAATAGAATTCAATACGTACACGAAGAGAAATAGATTAGATAGAACTTTTATTACACGTTTTTGTGTATTTGAAATATCGGTCTTAAAGTTAGTAAAAATTATTTATGATAATAAAATGGTAAATTGGAACATTAATAAGATAAAATATGCGAATTATTGTAAATTACACCCTATGGCAAAAAATTTATGAACTTGACTGTTCAAGACACTAATTAACCAATGATTGACATGCCCCATATAACAAACAATACCACGATACTAAATTAATTAGCAACGATAAATTAACAATTTTTGAATATCGAGTGCACAGCCAGTTAATCCCTAAATATAATGATTGATGCAGATATTGCTTCTATTATAGGTGCATTGATTTAACGAAGTAAATATTTTACCTTTTAGTACTCTATCAATAACCTAATTATTATTCGAGAATTCATAGTCAGTATACGTACCATCAGTTTATAAAATATTTAAAAAAAAATGAACTACAGCACGATTCAACTTTTATTTTTAAGCCTGCGAAAAACTATATAGCAGCGAAAGCTATTCCAATAAGATACTTATGAACAACGTGTGCGATTGTGCAACGTTGAAAAGATTTTATTCGCACCAGTAGACTAAATTGCCATTATAAACCATTTTCTCTTACATTTACACAATTTTTTTGTTATTATATAATGCACAATCGATATAATATATCCTCGACCGTCCCTGACTCTACAAGTCTAATATAAGTCGCCTGCGTTTTTTAAATGAATTTCGGATTAGAACGAACCGGATTATATCGCTTGGATATATCGATAAAAATCAAGAACCATTTTTCTGTCGTCCCTTTTTTATGTAAGCAGTTCCTTTGACTCTCGCGGGATCAAAAAAGTTAACAATGTCGCCGAGCAAACCAGTTCGCAACGTCTAAAGTTCGCTCGTGTGCATTTATCCTTTACGGCGAGCTATAGGTGGTGGGATTAAAGGGCAGAATCAGGTGACTCGTATACACATGAGTAATTCCTCCTTTCACTGAATGATAAAGAGCAATTTCTGCAAAAGACTGACGCACGAATTTTGTCACACTTGCTGATAAAGTCGATGCGATTTTATATGCTGTTGCTATACTTTTTAGCGAATATTCGACTGTGTTGAAGAAAAGTATATTATAGCTGAGATGGTATGGCTATACGCAAGATGTTTAACTTTTTGTTACTTTAGTAGTCAAAGAAGCGTTAATTTTTATAAATCGATTCAAATTGTTCGCTCTTTAGATGTGATACGAATTAATAGTTTGAAGTTAATAGTTAATAGTTTGAGTTAATAGTTTATACATTTTTGATGCTTACTACTTTTGATGAAAATTTTAATTTAATGAATGAGCAGTAGAAAACTTATCTACAATATTTGGAAATTCAAATTAAAAATAACAGAGGTCGACTACTATATGGAGTGATACGATATCCGCTCGGAAATTATATTTTGAAGTATATCTATATATAAATACAGACCTCGATGCAAGCTTTTAAAACTCAAATACGACGTAGTGTTTACATTTGAATGTATGTATATATATACTCTCTACAATACCATTCGCTAGCAAAGATCACGAATTTATATACCTATATATTTGTTATATGTCTTTTATTCTTTTGATTTTAAAATATACATTACACTCTTTTTCCACTGTTTACTTGTAATTGGAAAGTTCTGAAATAAAATATTTAATCTGTTTCTTACTGTCACCGAAAAATAATAGAGAGTAAATATAACGACGAAGAGATCAGTGGAATCCTTGGGAGATTATCCGCGAGGATCCAAGATGATATTTTTCTTACATTTTAAAATATAAATTAAACCAGATTAACCCCTCATGTTTACAACTGATTCACATGTACGAAGTACTTCACAGAAGTATCGGAATGTTTGATTATAATTTCCGGCTTATCTGAGTAGACTTGTTAGTTTTGGAAACTCTCACTCCATGATAAAAGATTAGTGTTTTCGCTGTCGCTCAATTTTCCTCACTGCGCTCTAATTAAATTTTAGAGGGTCCGCGTAGAATACCGACACGTATAACAGTGCGTCGCTGCAGGTTATGTAGCTGCCGTAGGTCAGCGCCGTGACAGGCTTTCGTCGCCGCGTTGAAAAACAGAGATGATAAGCATCGGCTGTTACCGTCCGCGTGGTGTGCAGGGGTGGACCGTCTGATTTCTCCATGATTGGCACGGAATCCGCGCCAAAGTCTGGAGATTTCCTTTCCTCATGTGGGAGAGAGAGAGAGAGAGAGAGAGACTGAAGGGGACGGAAAAGACCCCCTTTTTATCTCGGAGAAGTCTTTTTTCCCCCTTGGCTCAGGCCAGGAAAACACTTGGCCCAATCTTGAAGTTCATCGACATTCGTTCTACGACCGATTTAACTGCGCCGAGACTTTTGATAGGCGGTGAAGTTACATACGTCATCAGGTTTTTCCTGTTACAAGGAAAGCTGATCTGTCAAAAGTTGTGCAGACACTAAAAGCGTACGTCACGGAATTTCCAGGACTCGCTTTTTCTCCACCCATTTGTGTATGTGTGTGTGCGTGTGTGACGCGTGTAAAAGAACACGACTCTTGGATAAAAGTAAGACTTTAATTTTAAAAATGGGATCTGCGAGGGTCACTCTAGAAGGGTTGAAAATAAATCCTACGTCTATTGAAGTTTGACACAATTATCCCGTAGCTGAAATAAGTAAGTTTCATTCATGGAAATTAAGGGTCATTTCGACGTAGTTTTCAAAAGTAGGTCGAAATATGAAGGTAAAGCAAGGCAAGTGAAGCGCGCTTTCTCTTTACAGTATCATCTTCATTCGCAGACTGATCCAAACCAGCAAAAAAGTCTCCTCGACATCTCGAGTCGGACTACCTCAGCAACCATAGCAGCAGCAGCAGCAGCAGAAGCAACATCACAAGAGCCAAAGCACCTTTTCTACCCACTTGTCCGAGTGGTCAACAGTTCGACTCGTGGCCGAAGCTCCATCAATTTGAGGTTGCGATCAGTCGGACGTGGAACTGCGCCTATACATCACTACTCCAATACTCTCCCAATACTGCATGTTCCACCTCTCTCTCTCTCTCTCTCTCTCGCTCGCTTTCGATGTTCGGACCAACTGCACCAACAGCACCACCAAGAGCAGCAGCAGACCGCATACACACACATGCAGACAGTAGAACCGCGCACACACACACACACACAGACACAGACACAAACAAACGGATAGAAGTATAGCTGCAGTGGCCACTTCGGAAACAGTAAATAATTCATGGAGCAATCCAAGCGCGCGGGAAGGACCCACAGTGCTGCGCAGCCGATGGAAACGTTCATTTCTGATTAGCGGACGGGGTTATGGAGTGGGAGAGTGAGAGAGAGAGAGAGAGAGAGAGAGAGAGAGAGAGAGAAGATCGGTTTCCGAGTGCGCGCGCCTTTTCACGCAGCAACCCAGTTCAATGCAGTCGACGCTCCCCATTCAGGTCTGCGCGCGCGAAATGAAGCCGTACGTTTCTTTCCCGAGTCCCAATGGCGCCGAGGGATGGATCCTTAGGAGGAGTGTGTGTACGTGTGCGTGTGTGTCTATATGTCTTGGGCACAAAGGGCTTGTTCGAGGAATGGCGATACGTCGCTATTGACACGGAGGGATCTTTGCTTTATACATAGGGTTCTCCGAGAGTGGCCTGCTAACGATGCTGCGCGGATGGCTTTTGATTTGGTTGGAGGTGCTCGTAGAGAGCCGAGGGCTTTTAGAGCTAAATGGCCCTGCGATGGTTATAGAGCTCTGCGGATCGACTTGCTTTAGTGCGTGCAGCTCTCGCTCTAAATTTGAGCCAGTAAAAATTCAGCCACTTAATGATATAGAGGTTTTTCAACGAGACCCAAGCGCAAAGTTCGACACTGATTTATTCGACCAATACGTGAATCAGATTTTTGTTTACCGATTCCAAAAGTTAATAAATTTGATAAATTCATAAATTGCCCGTATGTATAAATTGGTCGCGGATGAAATTCTTATGAGTAAACACCGACTTGTTTTATTGCCATACTTTTTTTTTGTCGTAATAGCATTTAATTTATTACCGTTCACATATTTGATGAGAATTCATTAATGTGCACACTGCACTTGATACGGTATAAATAAACTTGCGCGTCCGTCCAAAAAGTATTATCAGCGCGTTTCATACAAATTAAGCGCAAATAAAGCGCGCATTTGCGCGTGTATTTAAGCGACTACGCGAGCAATATAAAGTTTTGCAAGAAATGTTTGCACAAGAAATACAATGTTATATTTAATAAAACTTTCATAACCCAGCCTTTGATCCTATGTACAATATTTAAGGAGATAAAACACGCGTTTCATTCAAATATTGACGCGTTCCATTCCGATATTCTCTCCCACAAATCATTTTTGTATATAATTAATATTCGTCGGACAGAGAGAATTCTATTATGCTCTTGGGTCGAGGCGTCCAGTGCGCGCTGCACACGTCCTTCGATAAGATTCCCTTTTAAATAGCAAAATTGTTCGTTTAATCCGGTGGAGCAATGCGTTAGGATATATATATATGTGTATAGAGCTGTATATATAGCTATATAGGGAGGATTCGCGGCTGAATGCGAGCTCCGAAACAATGCGTTGTATTCATAAACGTATTCAATGCAAAATATGTCAACGTGCGCAGCAAGAACAATGCGTTTTGCGCGTAATCGCGAAAAGTGATTATAAGTAATTCCAAGAATGTGGGGAGTATAGGTGGCCCTTTCAGTGTTCGAGGCTTGAATACACAAGAGTTAATGTAACGAACGCGAAGAGCTGCTCAGATAAAAACAATTGTCACATTTTTTCTTAACACTTTATTGCAACAAAAAGAAATGTGCAATAAGCGTAATTTCGAAATATATTCAGAAATGGTTTTTATGAGTAATTTAATTAGAATATATTAACTGACAATAAATAATGATGGAATCAAATAGTAATAAAGGAATACGAAATTAAATGCCGATGCGCAGTAATATAGGTTTCTTGTTGTTTATCCTGTTTGCCAAACAGAGACAATAGCAAATATGTACATACAATCCAACTAACGATTGCTCCCCCTCCCGAGCCTCTGTTAATTAGAGAAGTACAAAGACACGGACTAAAAGAACGGAGAGGTGTACATAGCGATTATTCCACTGCCTTATTAAAACTTAATTATGAAGAGTAGGTATATGCAGGTATATGTATAGCCGTATACGCAACATGCG
>UELU01113665.1:6480-47741 GCA_900490025.1 Megastigmus dorsalis | reverse complement strand
AATGTGTAATTAATTTTTTTAATAGTTTCATAGGAGGTAAATTCTTTAAAAATATACACTTTTGCGTATTTAAATTTATTCTTTAATTTATTTTTATATAGATAAATTTGTAACTAATTTTTGTATATTTTTAAATATTTATATCTTAAATTTTACGAAACCGCAAATACAAGTGTTCTCCTGAGAGGACACATGTTTAATGATACCCTGAATTGATGATTTTAATCGAATAGATCTAACTTTATAGATATTATTTTTACATTATGCCTCTGGCATTACGTATTTTCGTGTGCAAAACGTTAAGTTCTGAATATTTAACGTATTGATGCGGGGTGTCATCCGTGAATGAATCAATCGAAAATGCCACGCAAATTGAATTCACAATTATTCGGGGAGAACGAAAGGGTTGTTAAAAATAACTTTTGGGAAATGCGCGGCATTTTGTAGACAGGGATAATGAATTCGTATAAATACCTGGGAACCGCAATGAAAACGAAGCAGTAGTAGCTGCACATTTAACAGTCACTCTCACGTATCAGCATGCAATTCAATTAATTGTTCGGATTAAATTCGACGGTCCCTTCGAAATCGCTAGCAATTCATGGCTCGATTCCATCAAACTACATATATCGCGCATTACCCTTGGCGAGGCTACCAACAATTGGAGAAAACCAATTTACACTAAAGATCCTCTCGATTCGTTTAACCTCTTCCCTCTCCCCTTACCCTTTATATGCGAATCAAAAAAGAAAATAATGATTCAAATATCAAAATATGATCTTTTTACATAGGATTCAATTAAATGCTAGAAATAAAAGCAAAGCATTATCACGTTTCTATAGAATTTACGCACGACCGTATAGCTTAGACAATAAACCAAAATTCTCGCTATTGTTAATGTTTTAATTTTTCCGTGTGTAAAGAGTCCAATCTATTTTATTTTTAATATTAAAACCATTTTCTTTCATCGATTTATTACCGAAGCATAAAGCGTATATGAAAGGCGATATTGTGCTTTTTGCTCTCTTCAATAAAAATACATTTTTAATAACAATTTCGCATTTATTATACGCATGAATTATCAATGTTTTTTATTTCCCTACTGTATTTTCATTCTGGTAGAATAATTCTTTTTCTCTTCGTTTTCGCCTCCAGCGGACAACTTACTCGGAATTTTATATCGTATTATATAATAATTAATTCAAATTTAAAATTATATTTAAAGAAAAAGGAACCAGAAATACATATATTGCTGATTAGTTAATTTGTTAATCAATTCACTATCTATATTGTAAATACTAAACATTACTCCATATTATATAAGTTTTTTAAAAATAGTAAATATTTGTTTTCATTTTCCACAAACAATCGGTTGCTAAACTTTCCCCGAAACAGATTACTTTAAAAGGTCCAGCTGCAGGTATTATTCTTTTACTATCTATAAAAGAGTTCAAATTGCCAGGCCTTTTTTATTGATTCAAAACGGGTTATCGCATTTGCTTAGTCTCCCACATGGCGTTATTTATACGCACTTTATTAAGCTATCGTCCATTTACCTCTTCCATTCGCTTACACAAGTGAATAAAGCCCTGAATATTTTCTTCCTCTTTTTCTGGATTACTTTTTTACCCTTTTCGCTTTTTTAATTTTTTCTCTGCACATTTTGTATGCGACTATACCAGATTTCTCAACTGCTTTTCATTTTCTTGCTTTTGCTACAAGCTGCACTGCAGGCGAGCTTTCTTAAAATAGAGTACACCAGTTTTTGATTAGAACTTCTCTTTCGGACTTAATTAATTAAAAATATGAAATTAAATAATCTCGACTTTTTTTGTTTGGCCATTTTACAGTTTTATAAAAGTTGTACTCATACACTCTCATTTATAAACGCTGCTTATAAAAAGCTCTTACAAGTAGAATTTTGTTACTTGTACAGTAAATTACAAAAAACATGATGCGAGTTTACAAGTACCTATAGGTAATCAAAAATTGAAGATGTGCCATATCGTTATATTTTTTTATAAGTAGAAATAGAATGATTATAAGTAAAAATTTTTCTGAATTTAAAGTAATGATATTGTAACTGTTTTGATAAATGAACATGTTTTTTTAACAATGAAAACATTGAATATTTTACCGAGTAAATACCCTGGTAGAAATGTTACGGAGTTTCCAGGCAGGTTTTAGCCATTTTTTTATTACTATAAGTTTCACTATTATCTCTACTTCAGGAATCCGCATAAAAACTAAGCATTTATGTAATTGAAAGCTAGTTAAAACCTGAATAATAGTAAACCTCGTCAATTTTCTAGCAGGATATTTAAATATGATTTTGCTATATAAAATTTACATTTATAAAGGTTAGGTATATCTTTTGTACTACATAATTATTCAAGTAAAACTATATGGGTCTGTAAAAAAACAACTACACGCTATTTGAGGCATTATAATATTTTCAAATAAATTATGTAACTGAAATGACTAGAATGTACAGTGACACGAATGAAATAGAATAACAGTGAAATTTTTAACAATAATATAGTATTATAAGTAAAACTATGATAAAGTGTACAGTAGTTTTCAAATGTTTTGTGTGAAGATAAGTACCTTTTGAAAATTTCAAGTATTTTATCAACAGTTTGCCAGTTCATGATTAAAGAGATTACTCCACATGAACGCTTAATCTAGTTTATTACGTAATTTTATATTATGATGATGTGCAAGTAGCATAAAAATATGAAACTATTAAATTTACTTTTTTCGATATTTTCCTTTAGTGAAAAATACCTCTAGTGCACTTGTATAGGTAGATACTATGAAATTTAGGACAGAATATCGTTGACTACTAAGTATCATGAATATTTTTTTATACTCATTTGGATAATATACGAAAGAATGAGAATTTGTCTTAATGATACAAAGTTCAAGGGATAAAGACCTACAAAACGTATGCAGTGTAGATCTTCGGAAAAATTTCTTGGCGAATTCCAAAAAAGCATAGAGTTGCGAGTGCAAAGGTAATTTAAATGATTGAGTATAGTATCGAGTTGAATGACCTAGGCCTTATCACGGTATTGGAATAACGTCAGCGAGTCACTCGCCCAACAATCATGAATGGCTGCACAAGGAAGACGAAGCCGGTGCCAGAAGAACTATATACACATACACACGGCAGTTCTCGAGGTTGCATTGGAATACATCGAGCTTCTGTGGATATATATATATATAGATGTATACATAAGAGTAATTTCGCGGAAGCTCATTAGCAGCGGCCAAGCGTGCAAATGACAAACTCATTAAGAATTACACGTAGCAGCAGCAGGAGGATCGGGGGCGGGTCTCCGCGTACCCAAGAACTTTGCAATTTTCCCTTATTTCAATAAAAACAGCTAGAAACACATGCTTATGGTCCGCTCGGCCTCCGTTTCACTCTCTCTCTCTTTCTCCTCCATCGCATAGCCGCGCAACCACACACCCGCGGCGCACGCACTCATTCACACTTATATACTATGTAGAGGCCGTCGCGCGTCCCCGTTCCCCAGTGTCGCGCCTCTCTCTCTCTCTCTCTCTCGCTTCGTCGACCCGCATACTGACCCCGCTGCACGACAAAGTCGCGCGCGCGAATTCACGTCTCTCGGTAATTTCGGCGCACCACCGCCGCGACGATAACAATCCAGTAATACGAACGTTGCATTATTAATAAAGCTGCTGCTGTTGCTGTTCCTATACGTTCCGCCGCGGTATAACGAAGTAACACGCAAAATGCAAATTAGACATTGCACATTCCGGCTTTTTGCGCTCTCTCTCTCTCTCTCTCTCTCTCTCTCTCTCACCCTCGGCGCGCACTTCAGCTCTCCCTCGCCCCCGTCAACTCGCGCACACTCGGCAACAAGCCCCGCCGTGGTGGAGTGTACGCAGTGTGCAGGAGGAACGCGGCGCAGGGCAAAAGTCACCAGCTGCGTGCACGCACTGTGTATTCATGTATAGTCTGCGGCTCGCGAGTTTATTTTGACTTCAAGCCTGGATGGAGAATTTCGAGAGATCCGCCGGCTCTCGTAATAATGCATATTACGCTTAAATGTTCCGATTATATAGATGGACGTGCACCCGCGGAAAAGATGAGTTCTGGAGGTGTGAGGAGCGAGAATGTATATAATATAACGTGTATACGAGGTTGCGGTATAGCTTCTACACTGCACACCTGGGGCTTTCTGGCAGCAGCCTACATGCAGCTGAGCGTGCGGGCGTTTGTTTAATTTTTCACCAGCAGATTATTCGACGGATATTGCCCTGCACACTACAGGCGTTGCAGGGGGTATGTGTGCAGCAGCGCGGGAGTATAGGTGTGCGAGGTAGCCTCTACGCCGATGCTCGTGGAAATTGGGATTTCGGAAAAATCAGCTGGCGCTCAGTTCGCGCACCCTCAAGGGGTGCGAAAATTCAATTAAAATCGTGCTTTGTTAAGTCAAGAGCTCTCGCGCTTAATCATTCAGCCCTTCTATTCCCCGCGCAGAATTAGCGCCTCTTTTCGCTTAAAATTAAAATTACGAGGTGAACTCATGCCATTTGTTGGAGATGAGGGGAAATAAGTTATTACTTCATTGTATCAATTGTGGAGTTTGGCTTTGAGTACATGTCAATTGAATTATTAATTTTTAATATTGCCTGTAGTTGAGTTATTATTTTTAAACAGTCTTTCATAAATTGTTTTTTGCGACGTGTATAATGCGGATGAGACAAAGATATAAATACTTGCGGTTAACGAGCCAGGAGAGGCTAATTTATCCACGATTTCCTATTCCGCGTGCTGTGCAAACGAGCCGCGAAAAAAATAAAGCCTCTTTCGTGTAGCAGCGGGTCTCCCCCTTTTGAAAATATTACCGTCGCTTTAGCGAAAAATTTGCAATTTTATTGCACCACCAGTCGATCCCCCATATCCCTCGTCCGTACACAAGACAAACGAGCGCCAAGTCTTAGATGGGCCAGATAAGACACACTGAAAACTCGAGCAAGCGGCGGGCCGCCCTCTCTCTCTCTCTCTCTCTCTCTCTCACTCTGACTCTCACCCCCCGAAGCTCGAGCATATATACACGTGCGCACGTGTGCAGGTATATAAGCTATGTGTCACGCACGCACTTGAATTCGCATTGTCAGTGGCGCGTGTGGCTCGATTAAGAAACACTGCCCGACAATCTCAGCCCCCCGACCGAGTCTCTCTCTCTCTCTCTCTCTCTCTCTCTCTCTCTAACCCGCTGTGCGCCTGCACATGTACCTATATATACGTGCAGAGAGAGAGAGAGAGAGAGAGAGAGAGGCATATACACAAACAGTCGTGTCAGCGACTGATGCCTTTGAGCAGGGGGAGAGCCGGGGGAGAGAGTAGATGGCGCGCAGCGAAGATGGGGGGAGCGATAGCGCGCGACACCCTCGGCTCCCCAGCCTCTGCAAGACACGCGCAGCGGCAGCAGCACAACGCTCGCGACTCGGCCTGTCCTGGAGTCCCGAGCCCTCGGGCCGACCCCCGCCGAATCTATTGAACCCTCGCTTATATGCCTCGGACGCCGCGTGTGTCTGCCGTTGATGTAACTCCTGGGCGACCGCTCAATTTGCGCTTGAGCTCCGTTTCGGATGACAGCCAAATCGAGTGGGTATATATATATAGTCGAATGAGAGTTATGAGCCTGAATCTGTGTGCGAAACTCCTCGTTCGAAGACTGAGCTTTTAACGAGGTTATACTCTACCCTCTACTTCTATATTTTGTCTGCCCTTTCACTTTCGCAGGCAAGTTCATTTGCCTAAGTATTGTTGCCGAATACGTGTCGGTTCGTATGGATTTCAATTAGGCCTGGGGGACGGCTGACTGCACAATGGGTATTAAACGTGCGGAATATGATTAATCTTCAGAACAAAGTGTACGTATACAAATAGTCGCGTAATAGTAAACATATAAAGTAGTCAAAAGCGTGTTTTTGTATAATAGCACAGAAAAAATGTTCTCTTTTACTATCGCATCATCGAAAAAAACATCTTTTCAATGTGTTCCTAAATATTATTCTACTAAGTAAGTGATTTATATAAGTATCGGCAAAAACCCAAATGAATATGAAAACAAGATACTCAAACAACTCGAGTCGTTGGATTGGCATAGAATCAATCTTTTCTACAACATAAATGCCATCTGAAAACTTCTTTTCGATCCTTTTTTTAACATTAAAATCTTACTAAATCGAGTGTCAATTTGTCTAAGTAATTAAATTAGGATGCATTGTCGACAGGCGCAGGAATTTCTGCGGTATTTCACCGCACTGGGGCTATGAATGTCCTATGCAGGAATAGTCGTTATTGAATAAACGGCCCAAAACTGTTTAAACACTCTCATCCTAATATTGATTGTCTGTCTTTCTTACACATTTTTTATAATTCGCTCTTGGTCTGATAATAACCTTTATAAAATAAATATTTACCTTACGCTTTATTAAACGACCGGTAAATATTATACAAGTCCAGTATTTGTCGAATAAATATTTTTATTACGATAAAGTATATTGCGAACCTTTGGCGCTTTAATCTGTTTTAATCATCGGTTACGAAACAAACGTTTCACTCCACTTTATTTTTAAACAATATTGATCATATAAAATTCTTATAAAATGAGCAAAAGGCATGAGAACTAAAACGAAATAACAAAGTAAGAAAAAACAGTATTCTATAATTTTGTAATAAATAATAATAAACAATATCAATTTGCGATAAATAATTATAGCTGCAATAGTGATTCTTTTTTTATGAACATGTATAAAATCACAAAATATCTATTGCTCAATAGTCTATTGACAATAACTGGGTTTCGATGATTTATTCGATTAACTATAATTAAAGTCCTTAAAAGACGATTAAATCATGCAATTAATTATGTATCTCCCCCTCCCCCCTATTTTTTGTACATCATTAGAGAACTTATTGGAAATCAATTTATTAGATGAAGTATTAAGAAAAAGTCACTGACTTGAAACCCAAATCACACGAATCGACAAGTAATTGGCACTCTTGAAAATGAACTTTTTCAAAGAATTGTTTACCCCAGTTTCTCAAAAGTAAAAATATTTTTACTTTTAGGTGTACGGAGATGTGTTTTTTTAAATGAAGTCTTTTTTGTCAATGACGTATACATTCTTCCTAATTGTATCTGTTTTTGCAATAATCAAGCAGTGCCTGCAATAATGTTCACACGCAATCTTTTTTAATTGTGCAATTACCATATTTGATATAAAAATATGATTTTAGCGCAACTCGTATTGAAAAGCAGACCTGTCGATCAAGCGTTATATCAGCCGCAATATATATATCGGCTCTCGCGATCGCGCGCGAGGAGAATGAGCCGCACGCATTTTAATTTAGCTCGAGCTATGCAGCCAAGTAGCCGTTAACGCAGGGGTGGTAGGCAGGCAGCAGCGGCAGTATATATAGCATGGGATGTTTTCTCAATTGGAAATCCGATAAGTCGGTGGCGCGTGCCGCGAGATAGGGCCGAGGCACGTAGAGATTACGCGAAGGAATGATGAGGAAGGAAGTTATTGACAGGCTTAAGCACCTTGGGTTTCACGCAGCCGGAAGAGAGAGAGAGAGAGAGAGAGAGAGAGAGAGAGAGAGAGAGAGAGAGAGGCGGGAGTACCTGTACGGCTTTGCGCCTTGGGGATGACTCTCGGTGAGTAATGCCAGTACGGCGCGCGGCGGGACGAGCCCGATCAATATATCCGACCACCGCCACCACCGCACCGGGATCCGCGAGTCTCGTTGCCATTCTAACCTTAAAATAACATTTACCAACCGCGGAGCTGCTTCCGCTTTTGTCGCCAATTCAGCTGCTGCTGCTGCTGCTGCCTGCCTGCCTGCTATCCGCATTTGCGGCCTCAGCTTTAAGATTTGCGCTTGCGCCCATATCGCCGCGAGTGGCCGATAAGCTGCATATCTCTCTCTCTCTCTCCCTCTCCTCTTACACTTTTGATGCAACTCATTCTTCGGTGAAGTAATTTAAAAAAAATATCCCGGATGTAATATAGCGATGCAACCTTTTTCAATTTTAGAAAGTTACCATATGTATTATACCAGCTTGGATATACGACCATTTACTTTATATATCAAAAGTATGCTGTATGTATCATAAGTTGCTGATTTGGTTCAACATGAAACTTCTATAAATTTACTATAGTCGCTATAGAAATCAGAAGTATATATATTACGACCGATGTAAAAATACGACCTCGTAATAATTAAGCTGTTATAAACACTCCCTATATATCGATACATCGATTAAATCGACATTAAAAATAAATGGTTTAATTATACCAGTTCGCGTGTCAGCATATATACATATATATACACACAATATTATGCGGCCATGCGGCTTTTGTCTCGGCTACTGACAAGATACAGAGCCGCGCGGGGCAAAGGGGGAAAAAAGCGTTATCAAACGGCATAAAGAGACGAGACTAATTGGTTGTTATGATAAAAGTGGCCCGGCCACTGTAAACAAGGCCAGCGATTGAAAATAGCCGCGTGCGCTCGCATCGTATAAGTATATACCGGCCCATTAAGCGCTTAAGCTCGAGAATTGGATGACGTAAGCCCGACGCGCTCAAAGAGCGTTTCTCCCTCATCGATTAACGGACAGGATGTGGCTTCTGAGTGCTTTCTTATCTGTAAGCTTATTATAGGATCGAGCGATCCGTCGAGAGAGAAAGACTGCTGCAGAGAGCCGAGACCCGGGCCGCTATAGCTGTATATGCCGTCCGTATACTTGCTCGTCCGCTCGTTGCGCAAATAAATATCGAGAAGTGCGCGGCGCTGCGATTCATTGTTCGCTGCTGGTGATGCACATGCCCCTCTCTGGCGCGCCCACTTGCGCGAAACTTATAAGGAACGCGCAATAAGCCTCGTTTGATGCATCTGCATCGTGCAGTTTGCCGCTGGCTATACGGTCGTTCAACTCGTTCGCATGCTCTCGTGATTCTAGCGCTTTAGTCGGTATTCGTTATACATTGCTCTGTAACAGTTTCTGATGTATGCTTGTATATAATAAATATCATAATTACCTTTTCTGTTTTCGAGCATTGGTTATTGGAGCGTACCTATTCTAACGATCTGTTGATTTTCGTTACAAGAGTGGTTAACATTTCGATGAACATTCGATGATACTTTGTATTTATACATAACAAGAGAAAGTAGCTGTGTAAACTCAATTTCATTGGAGCTAAAAATAATATTTGTTTTTATTTTGTACTAACGAAGTTAGTAAAAGTTCAACCCTGTTTTTTTTTCATTGGATATCATTTATGCTTAATGAATAAAAGACAAAAACGATTAAATAGGCAAAATTGTTTTCGTATAAAATGAAATCGTAAAAATGCGTCTGTATAAATTGATTAGGAGAAAAAAAATAATTTAGCAAAAGAGTCACGCACAAAGAATGTCTCACATTAAATGTCATACATATATCACGATAGACATGCAGATTGTTAAATATATACTTTTCCAATACTTGTTTCGGGCCAATTGAAGACATTAGGCCGCATAAATGTTTATACACATGGAAAGTACCTCGATGAGGTCTGCAAGAGAAAGTTGTTCACGCTGGCCTAAATCTGTATCGATGCTCCCATATATGTACATATACTTATAAAGCACGCGAGGAGCTAATATGATATCCGCGGTGAACAAAGACGAAATCGATTATCGATGAATATTTTAATTGCGCCTCGAATTGCGCGCTATGAATTCAAGCAATAGCCGCTGCCACCGTGGGTATACATATAATGGAATATTGAGAGCCACTGGCAGTAGCTCGACGCTCTCTCTCTCTCTCTCTCTCTCCCTCTCCCTCTCTCACTCTGTCTCTTTTTCTCGGCATCGTCTTATAAAGCCCATAAGGGGTTGGAGAGAGGGAGAGTGGGGAAAAGGTTGGAAGGGGATAGAGGAGGAGAAATGTCGGGACTTATTGTTGGTCCAGGCCTCCTTATCAATTGTGTCATTATAAAGTTAACGATCTTCCGTCGAACAATGGCTCGGTGTTGGTATTGAAACTCTCGTATAATCCTTGGGTGAGATGCTGTGCGCGCGCGCGTTTCATTTAGCCGGCAAACTGCCGCGGGCCGAGCCGTCGATGCCGCTGTTACTGCCGCTACCTCTGCAGGGACGGGCACAATGCTATAGTTGAGGAGGAGGAGGAGGAGGAGGAGGAGGACCGATGCGCTCATCCTTTCAAGGCAAACTTTATTGGTTTCTCGCTCTTAATTAATCCAATCTTTGTACGCAGCCAGATTTCATTAAAAATATTTTCTCCTGCCGCATATTATCTTTCAAACAATTCTTTTTCTCTCTCTCTCTCTCTCTCTCTCGGCTTGCCTCCTTTGGCCATCTGCGTAATCGTTTGCATTATTGTGTTTCTTCAGGAATCTCGGTTCTCGGTACTAGCGCGGACCAGCGATACTCCCGGCCGCGGAGAGAAAGAGAGTGATAGAGAGAGAGAGAGAGAGAGAGCGAAGAGAACTGAAATTGACTTTTAATACCTGATTATTTTCACGCCTCGCTGCTTGCAGAAATATCCACAAATAAACAAACGCGCATTGTGCGCGGTAATGACATCGACCTATATATATATATATATATATATATATATCCATTAAATCCCATTGATTCTTAAAATACCATACTTAACGAATTCTTCATTTTATTGGTGTCTATTAGTATGCGCGCTCTCAGAGAATCGCTTATTTCTGCATCTTGACCCTTTAACGGCACAATGACATGTTTTGGATTGTTCACTTCATTTTTAAGGGTTAAAAACGGAAAACTCAAAAGAGTTTGCTTGAAAGATGGTATATATATTAATAATTAAGATATAATGATATTTGACGGAATACATGTTATTATACCTATTTGCATTAAGTAATTTACATTCTATCATGTATTTTACTTATACTCGTATCAACTAGCTTCATATTTGTTTTGAATAGTTTGTGTTTACTTTGTGTATGTGTATATTCCGCTATGTAAATAAAGCTGTGTAGAGTAATAGTTGAGATACAGCTTAACAATTTCAATACATTCTTCTGTCAGTGTATAGATAGAGAATCGCGAAAATGTAGGTCGGACGAGGCGGGAGGGAAGATTTCATTTGTTCGTATACCGCAACGAGAGTCTCGTCTATTCGATTTTCATTATTTCCAGAACGCTTTTCTACAAAATCATTCGACGTGCTTTAATATAGTAAAAGCTGCAATTGCTCGCTATATACTTGCATCGTAAGTTCGCACATCCACACATGTACACACGCACACAACCACCCACACAATGGCCCACAATGGCTCATCTATATTGAGTAAAGTCTGAGGTCATAGACTGACTGGACCTTTTTCTGACTGACAAATGAACAACAGCACTATAATATAATGTAAGAACACAAGTTACCTGTAGTATGAATCGATTGGTTATTACATATAGAAAGAATAATAACAGCAAATGTACAGTATTTTTGAAATAATTTTAAAAATCAAACTTTTAAAAACAGTTAAATATACATATAAGATTTTAATGACACTAATCTTTATTATAAAAGGAATAAATTTCATCGTTTTCTACCTTTGTGCTGATTATGCGATAGAATATCTTACAGTGCTAAGACGTTGACTCTAATTGTAAATACAGATGTCAGAGTCTCATGTGGGAAGCTATACACGACGTTCTATGTGATGAAATTGCTGGGTGATTTGTTAATAATGAAACAAGCCTATAGAAAGTAAATGATATAGATAGAGAAAGAGTATAGGAAAAAGAGAAGAACCGATGGAGACACATGCCTATAATATGTGGCAGAGTGCATCTAGCTAGTACATAAGCGGAGAAGTTATTTGAATTCTGCACGATGTGTATTTACATACATTCGATTTCTATAGCTGTCCATCAAGATTAACTACAAAATTATAGACAAATTGGCAATTCAATAAGAGATTTAATAAAGTAGCTAAAGGCTTTCCCGCATTTTTCCATTTATTTTTTCCACTGTATACGTACATATAACTTCCAAATAAATGCTTTATGTCACGATACTTGTATTTACTATTAGTCCGATTGATTTAGCGACATAATAAGAAGCTGATTGCAGAGTTCGAAGGAGGAAGTCCGTAACTCTCAGTTCTGTGAGTCGAGTCCTCGTCCATCATCAGTCTCGAGACTCAACCCGAGAAAACTCGTATTATACAAGCACCTGTAGAGCAGGAAGATGGCGTATGTATACGATTACAAAGTGTGACAATCCGAGTTGGCGATGACGAGTGACGCAAGTGATGAATAATATATGAAGACTGCACGCAGGAGCTTTGACAGGGCTGGTAATTCGTCGGGTGCAGATTCGCGATCTCTCGTCGCTGCAGCAGCATCAGGAGCAGGGATAGAGTCTGCTCTTTGGGCCTCGTGCCGTATACGCGCGTTCATCAATCCCGGGAGGTGCAAATCATGTTGAGTTCGCGGCGAAGTTGGCGCTCGCGCGTGCGTTGTACTTGATTACGCAGCGTCCGGACGAGGCCTGTATACACTCCCAGTCTGTATTCCAGCGGCATCCTTTCACAAAGGCACCGCGTGCACAGACGTGTGTATAGGCCGTCAGACGATATTGTCATCGAGAGCTAACGCTAACGTATACGTAATCGCGGACACCGCGGTGTCGCTGAAATCAGAGTCTCTCTCTCTCTCTCTCTCTCCGCTGGCAGCAACGTGTATGCGTATACGTGCAATGCGCGGAGCATATATACACATATAAGTCTACAGGCTGCAGCCGCGCCGACGCTTGTATTCGCGCCGCGTATACTCGACTCGGATGACAGCTCGTAGGATGCTGCTGCTGCCGCTGCCGTCCCCCCGGCCTATACCGTACAGCCGAGGATTCCTGCAGTTGTGTCAATAGAGCCACGTCATTGTGCCGCCGTCGCTCAAACGCCGCCAACCGCCGCTGCATGCCGTCTACAATTTCTTCGCCGAAATGTCCTACTTAGGAACAAGTCTATATATGTGCGTATTTGCGAGGGGCTTTCTCCACTCTCTTGACTTTCCAAAAGTGTCGCGAAGATGCGTCGCTTGACGCTTTGCCATACCGGTGCTGATCTGCAACCCCATTTTGGGGTGCTCGCTGCACGCCGACTTTATCGTGGAGGAGCTTTTTTGACGACAGCGATTGTTAGACGGCAGAATTAATTGCATTCTACAACAATTGAAACCTTATTTTACTTCATCATATATCTGCGTTTAAAATAATAAAAATTATAAAGTTAAAGAATTCCATTTATAGATTCAAATCTTGATCGATGTTTGTTTACCTTGTTTAATTTATACATTTAAGTTAAGTGAAATATAATTAGTTGTAACGTTCCGTTTACTTTTTCAATTCCATTCAAATAATTATTTGGCACTACATATATATATATATATCTAATACGTTTCTCTCGATAGGTAACACATCTAAAAATAGATAATTTCATGTATCGATCCGTATCGACCCTCATCGATAGTTAAAGTAGAATTCGATCACGATCCCTACATTACAAAATATTTCTTTTTTTTTTTAAACTTAATTGATACCGCTTGAACTAACAGCTCCGGCAGCCGAAAAACAAATATAGATTTCAAATACCATTTAAGAACACAATATGCATTATAAAAATATACTTCAGGTATGGTAATTATGATAGTTGTATAAGTACGGGAAACCCAGCCTAATTGCCCCACCTAAAAGCAAGTTATTATATAACGCATTGCCAACTTATCATTGAGATAGTCGAAGCACTCATTTCACGGGCCTCTGCGAGTAAGGATTGGTGAAATTAATTCATTTTTACTAACACCAAGTGAGCTAACTAAGATTACCTGAGAAATCCCTATCCCATATCCTAGTCCCAAGCGCCAGGAGTCGCAACCCCTGTCCAATCCTTCCCCCATTGAGTCCGCGCATAATTAATTAGAAAAACCAATATATAAAAACCGCTTTAATCGTAATAAACGCTACTACGCGAAATAACAGTGCTCTTACCCATTGCTCGGCTGACCTAGCTTGGAAAGCCTGGGGTACAACGAATTGTTATACAATTCATAAACGAGGTGTGTGGTAGGACGTGATTTAGTCAATTAGCCTCTTGTAAATATTTAAATACATAATCATGAAGAAAATCGTTTGATCAATCCATAATGCATTATGAAATTATGCAAGGCTTCAGTTTATTTACATCGTCATATTATTTATACGATCCGACTTTTATTACGAATAACCTTAATCTCGTATAATAAAAAAGGGATAAGTGCATCGCTCCAAATTCAGAAATGGAGTTGTCTAGCATTACCAGGAGGAGGAGGAGCTACCAGCTGATCTGTTTATTTTATTACGACATTATTTATTTATATATATTGTCGCGTGCGGGTTAAAGATTAACAAAATACGCGAGAAATTTATATATTATTAAGCATTAAACTTTTTATGTACTCCATAAAACTGTGTAAAATTAATAAATGTCATTTTATAATTTCTGTTTCAGGTAAGCTATATAACTACTCGTGTTCCTCTAAGTGAATTTTAACTGCTTTTAATTTTACTGGTGAGTTCAAATTTACTGCTTTATTAAATGTACTTTCAGGCTGGATTTATAGTCAAACTATTTGAAATCAAAACTTTTTTTTCCTTCCTGCCACCTCGGGGTTAAATCGGCACTCAGATATATGTATAAGAATTTCTCTTCTGTGAAATTGCACGAACAAACACTTAAACAAATCTCACATTTTAACGGCAAAATGATGAAAACCTGATCTCCCGTCTCTTCAGCGTAAAACAGTGGATAGTTAAGCAAGGTACAAGGTCGAAGCAATGTGCAAGATATAACAGCAGCTTAACTAATACGCGTTATTTCCAGATATAATCCAGTCCTTGGCTAAAACTAAATCTCCTATGCCGCGGAGAAAGTGTGAAAAGAAATTTGAATGATTAATCTTCGGTGCTCTGATTCAGCCAAAAAGGCGGGCGCGCAATATCTCGAGAACTCGACCGGAAGTTCATATAACGCTGACTAATATAGATAGCGTGGGAAGATAGAAGTTTCCGCTCGGCGCGATACCCCCGCCCCGGAAAGTCGAATTTGGCGCGCGTGAGCCGGGAATTTTTCGGGCTCGATTCGCGCGCGCCATTATAAATATGTTACAGCTTCATTAGGCTCATTCATGCAGGCCGAGCGACGAAACTCGCGGGCGCGCGCGATTCTCCGGCAAAGTGACTTGTTACAAAACTCTTACCCCTGCAGAGATTCACCCGGGCAAAAGAGCCCGAGGGAGAAAGAGAGAGAGAGAGAGAGAGAGAGAGAGAGAGAATCCGTTGGTGCGTAAAATAATAATGGCACTCGTCGAGGGCCGGTGTCCCCCGGTGTCCCAGGCTGAGACTCGGCAGATAAGGACAAATAGAAGCGCGTCATAGCGAAATTTCGCGAATGGCATTCTGCCGAGAAGAGCCGAGCCTCCGCTCTTCCTGCAGGAAGGACTTTAATTGAGTTTGATTCAAGTTTGTTCGTAAGGCGGTGTGCAGCATAGGCGAGTGTGCGAGCGGGAAAATGATTCAGCGACTTTCGAGGGCGAGGCAGTCTTCTTCGGCTCGACTGGGCCTGCAGTAGCGGCGAACCCTCTTAGCGCACCAGGTTTTCTTCTTACCCGTTTATACACGAGGCTATATACGACGAGGCGCAAAACAGCAATCCAGTCCTTTCTCGCGCTCGGGCGCGCGGTTCCACAGTCCTACTCGTAAATCTCATTCATAGACCCGTGCCATTTTGAGCTTCCTAATGTAAGTGCACACATTGAGATCTTAGCTCGTTAAACTTCGATAAAGTTTGATTTCGCCTCATCTCCTTCTCGCTTCCTTTCCCCTCTCGCTCTTTCTCTCTCTCTCTCTCTCTCTCTCTCTCTCTTTCTCACTCTCTCTATACCTAGGTACGCGAGAGAGCCATTCTCACGGCTTAAACTTTCACTAATAACGTACGGCCGATAATAATGGTCGTACGCCGCGATAATAACCGTAAAGAGGGTAGACCTTCTCTCTCTCTCTCTCTCTCTCTCTCGCTCTCTCCCTCTCTCTCTGTCTGCGTGCATGTATGCATATGTATATACATACATATATAGCGTATATGCGGAACGTTGGAGGCGCGGAGCGCACTCGTAAAGGTTCTCTTCTCGAGCTTCGACGTATATAACTATCATCTCCCTACGCTCCGTCCAATGAGGCGCGAGCGACTATGAGAGAGATAGAGAGAGAGAGTATGCAAAGGGGCTTTTTCTTAAGAGTCCTATATATAAAGCTATATGCAGACGTTAAAATTAAAGCTAATTCAGTCATTTCGCGCGCTGCGCGATATAATGCCGCGAGGTTCGCGACTCTTTTTAATAAGCGCGAGATGAGGGGAGAAAAGATGACTTTTACTGCGCACGCGCAGTTAGAAAAATGTTCTTTTATCATTATCTCGACGAGGATGAAGAGAAATTTTTTCGCAACAATTAAGAGAACGCGGAGTGTCGATAGCGATCGATAGTGTCAATTTGACTGGTTAATTTTTATATGCAGGGTATATACGCAGTTATAAGTCGGAGTGAAATTTGCCAACTGCGACTTTCGGAGAAAATTGGCAGTTCGGTTTTTTATGTTTGCGCGAGAAAATTGTAATCGACGGGCAGCGCGGAATCGTATAACGCCTGGGATATCTCCCGCAACTATATATAATATATGTACTATTCAAGTATGTAAAAGAATTATAAGGGGAACGCTGACGTCGAAGCGCCGATATCGAGAGCGGATATATTAAATCTTTATTACACTTTCAATTATTTCTACTTCAACTCACAGTATATAGATATATACATGTGTGTATAGACACAGTGAAGTGTCTGAATTAGGTCAGAGACCTATATTAAAAGAACTTAAAAAAGCTGTAATTGATCTTTTTTCTGAGCCATCAAACGCCGATATTTCGCTTTGAAAGTGCGAAATGGAGGAATATAAGCGTGTTGATAGTATAACGACGTTTAAAAGTGATATTTTCAGCTTATATAAACTTGAAAAGTGCAGCTAATATATTAATTGTAAGATGGAACGGTAAACTGCGGCTTTACTGATCGTAGAAATTCATTTTCGTTCGCCTGTACGAAAATTATTTTCATTGGTAATACTCCAAAGTATATAATTTATTCGCTCTCGCATATGTGCAGATAGTGCATTTCAACTCTTTTTTTTTTAACGCGTATGTCTAAACAAGCCATTAGTACGTGTAAAATATTGAAAGCCGCGCAGCGATTGAAAGCCATCATTCCTTTTTGACGAACCTTTAAATTCGCTCAGCGCAAATGCTTCGCATACCAATCCCGTTACATCGCATCATGGCTAATTATCGAGTACAGGCATATAGCGAGCGAGGGTATAGAGGCGAAAAAGGAAACCTGCACGAAAGAGAAAGAAGACATAGCGCGGCAAGAGAGAGAGAGAAAGAGAGAGAAAGAGAGAGAGAGAGAGAGGGAGAGAGAAGGCGGCAAGTGCGCGTTCGCTCTATCGACAGATTAGTCACTAATTGCGGCTCGGTGTGTATCCCTGAATAAAACAGCAGCATTATAAGGTTGCTCCGGTTAACGTGTGTCGGTGGAAGTGACACAGACAGATGCCGCCGTCTCGTCACGAGAGCGGAAACGTCGAATAAGATGCAGACGCAGCCGCCGTCGCACGTGGACAGAGTGAAAAATTTATTAAACCGGTCGATCAATATCGCCTTGAAATAATCCCGTGGATCGATACACTGAATATTGCAGAGCGATTACACGGCTATACAATTTCGCGTCGGCTATGCGAGTCGTCGAAATTTCTCTCACTAAATCTCTTTGTGCAGCCCGTACAAACGGTTCATTGCAAAAGTATACTTGATTCAATTTAATCGGGGGATTAAGCCAAAGTTTACAATTTCCATTATCTTCGAAACAAATAACAAAAGTAATGTGGAGAGAAAGCATGCTCTTGTAAAAATTAAAATTGTCTTTTCTAATCCAAGTACAGACTGACAATTGTAGAAAAAAAAGAAAAATATGATAGCCAAAATGGCGTCGAAGGGAAGGGAAAGAAACCTCCGGATCGGTCCGAAGGAAAATTTTACAAGTGCCACGAAGAAACAAAATATAAAACAGTGATATGTATTATTTGTGAAGATGTATATCACCTGAATGACTTTTTGAGAAGAAACTGTGGAATAGTGCTAAGTGAAACTCTGCCATGTGTAAAGGACATGCTGAGGTAGACATAACCTCAATAAATAAAGACCTCGTGTTAACGAACGAAGCGAAAATTATACTAGCGCAAATTAAAAACTACGCAAAATGTGCAATTTCAAAGAATGAACTGAAATATGGAAAGATAATTTCAGAATTGGAAAAAAAGCAATAAGAAAAAGATAAATTAATTGAAGAAATATAACAGCAAATAATTCAAATGCAATAAGAAAAGACGTTACAACAAAAATCAAAACATGTACACTATAAAACACGTCGAAGTAAAGATTATGAAAATGCAGAATTGGAGAGCATAAAGGTAGAGAAGGAATTATTAAGAGACCTTACAAATGAATTAAAAGATAAAAATAAAATATTAAAAGATCAACTATTAGACAAAAGTAAACTACTAGATGAATTAGTAAAAAAAGAGAAAGAAAATGCAATTAAAAGTTACAGTAAAAATACGTATGCTGAAATCACAGTAGGCAAAATACAAAATCCAAAACGAATACCAAGAATAACAATAAAAAACCCAAAGAAGAGGTAAATTTACAAAATTTAAAACAAAAAATTACACACTACTTAATTAAAGACAAAACAATAAAAACAATTAAAGTACTTGAAAATAAAAGTAAGGATGCAATAGTTTTAAATGTATGTTACACTCAAAGTGTAGATAAGGCTGTGGAAATACTAAACTCACAACTTTCGGAAGTGTGCAAAATAAATATAGAAGAGCTTAGTAAACCAAAAATGAAAATAGTTGGAATTCTTAACTGAGAAGAAATGAATAATGAGCATCTACAGGAGGATATCAATAAGAGAAATTTTTACAACCAAGATAATGGCTGTAAGATACTGCATACTTATGCAAATAAAAACAAAAGGACACAAACAGCTTTAATAGAAGTCGCTTCTTATATATATATAAAGAAATTAGAGAGAATAAAAATAAAATATACGTTGGACATCAACAATGTGTAGCTTATGGCATAATTGATATACAGCCTTGCTTTAATTGTGGAAGATATGGTCATAAAAGTAAAAAGTGCTTCAATAATGCTACGTGTATAAAATGTGCATAATGCAAGCGAATGTGTAGAAAGAGACAGAAAATGGGCCAACTGTGAATATAGCAACAAGAGATAAGGAATTGAATACGATTTAAACCACGAAGAAAGATGGTAAAGAAATATTTTGACGCGACAGACTACAGCCTTCAACCCGTAGTTCCAAAAGACATAGGTAAAGTAGGCAGCTACATTAACAAACCAACGACAGAGAGAAGTACAACTTCATTTACTGCAAGACAAACAAGATATTCTGTAGAGTCACTAAATTCATTAAATGACAAAGTAAATCGATTACAAAAAAGATGAATAACCTACTATACAATAAAAATTCTGAAAATTTAATACAGAGAGAAATTGAAATTAGTGATTCTCGGAATCCAAATGAAAACTTAGAATTAAATCTCTGTAATAAAACGAATAATAAAATAAAAAATTTGATACTATGTGTTAACATTAGAAGTTTAAATGCAAATTTTGAAAAACTTGAGGCCTTTATTGAGAGCTTAAATAAAAAACCTGTTATTATTATATGTACAGAAACTTGGCATTTAGCTTACCCTCAATATTATAACTTAATGGGATTTTAATAGCTATTATAACGAAAGTAAAATAAATAAAGCCGACGGAGTAATTGTATATGTGAAGAATAATATTTTTGAAAGTACAAATATTATAGAAGTAGATAGATTAAAATTTGTAAATACAAATGTCAAACTTACGACTGGGAAGGCTATGAGTATTACGGCGATTTATAGATCACACGATGTGCCAAAAATGGAATTTATACATAGCTTGCCAAAATTCCTAAAAGATCAAAAAAATACGAAAAACCATTGCATTATAGGTGATTTTAACATTGATATATTAGAGGACAATATTGCGAAATTTGAATTGAATGACAAAATTATTACTCAAGAGTACTTAAATAATTTTCTTGAATATAAATTTACACCTAGTTACCTAGGTATAACAAGACCGTCGCTAGACAACATAAAAGGTACTTGTATGTAATTTCGTAATAATTTCGTAAAAAGTAAAAATATAAAAATATATTCTTATAAGATAATTAATCCTTTCAACGATCATTATCCATTACTAATAAATATAAATCAATTAAATACAGTACAGTCAAAACAGACAAACATATTACATATAAACTATAATAGCCTTAAAAATATTGCTAAAAAAGTTAATTGGAACTGTATATTATTGATGCAGGATCCAAATCAAGCAATAAATACTTTAATAGAAAAAGAAAAATATCGACAAACCAAGGCAATTGTGAACTATCATAAACTCTAAATTGGGAAAAATAACGTACAAAACAAATCAATTGATTATATATATGACAACAATAAAAAAATAAAGGATAAAACGGAAATTGCTAATATTATGAATAAATATTATTGTACAATTGGTAATTTACTTAGTCAACAAATTGTAAATTGTGGAAAAGATACAATACAATTACCAGATAGAAACAATGATACAATGTTTTTAAGTCCAACTGATGAGTATGAAATATAAATAAAGGCAATGAAAAATAAATCGAGTGGAGTAGATAACATAAATGTTATGACTTTAAAAGTAATTGCAAATTATATAGTAACACCTCTACAACATATATATATAATATATGTATTGCAGAAGACATTTGGTCGGATGAGTTAAAAAAAAGTTGAAGTAGTAGCCCTGCATAAAGGTGGAGATAGGTCTTGTAAAAACTATAGACCAATTTCACTTATTTCCAATTTAGCTAAAATTTAAAAAAAAATAATTTATACTAGACTGTTTTCTTTTTTGAATAAGTATAACATGATATCAAATAAACAATTCGGATTTGTAAAAAGTAGGGGATCTACTGATGCATTAAATTATATAACTAACAGAATATATGAAAATCTGGATAAAAGTAAACCTATAATCACAGCTTTTTTGGATCTGGCCAAAGCTTTCGACACAGTAAATCATAAAATTTTGTCAGGCAACCTAGAAAGACATGGTACAAGAGGAAATTCTTTAAAATTGCTGACAAGCTATCTCTCTGGTAGAAAACAAAGAGTAAAAATAAATGAAAATAAAAGCAATTACAGAATAATTTCAACTGGAGTTCCGCAAGGAACAATTCTAGGGACAATAGTCTTTATACTTTATGTAAACGATCTACTGAAAGATATGCCAAACGAATCAATAGTGTCCTACGCTGATGACACTGTCATCATTTCAAGCGATGACACGTGGATGGCAGCGGGGATCAAAATGAATCAGTATCTAAGTAATGTTGCTGGATGGCTTGCTCTAAATAAGTTATCTTTAAATGTGGATAAAACTGTATATATAACATATGGTAGCTATTGTGATAGTGACCCTGACACAATAAATATTAATATAGGCAGTTGTTAATGTAATATTTACAATTAAGTTTTCAAAGTTTATATGGTGGTGGATAAAGTATAAAATATAGAAATAAATAGTTATTTTTAATTTTCTTTTAGTTTAAGATAAATTAAGTCTAAGACCAGCCTATGTACAGTCTGTGGACATTACATCTGTCCGAACAAATTTAAAAATTTCGAAAATGTGGCAACAAGCGAAAGTACCACTTTCGTAGGGCGCATCGATATCTTATGGATTTCGTATTGTTTATGGTTGAAACACGGGCCCAACACGGCATTCAATCATAAACAATGCAAAATACGTAAGACAGCGATGTGCCCTATAAAAGTGGGATCCCCGCTCGATGCCATATATCCAAAATTTTTAAATTTGTTCGGACAGATGTAATGTCCACAGACTGTACAAGTAACTATGTTTACTTCTGTAGGAGTGTTGCATGTAAAGATTTATAAAGGCGACAAGTTCGTCTCTAAACCCTTGGTCAATAAATACAATACAATACAATACAGTACAGTACAATAGTTCATATAGAAAAAAATGCTATAGTTGCAAGTAAATTTAACTACATTTACAGTAATTTTTTCTATAAACTACTGTAATTTCGGTCACTATTGTAAGTTTCATTTATCATAAGCTCATTAAAATTGCATAGACCTATACTAAGATTGTAATAAAACTAGAAACTGCGTAATATCTGCTACGATAGTCAGGCTTTTGTCTTATGAAATGAAATACTTTTTCAAATATTCATACAAATACTTTTTCAAAAATCCATCAAACTTATATATTCACCCTTTACTGCTTCCTCCCATTGGGATAATTTGTTTCTTCCCCAACTAGGCATTAACGCGGCTGTACACGAGTGTAGAGAATCGTAATTATACAGTCGGATCTCCCATAACGAAGCGGCGCACGAAAGGAAACTATATATACTAGCTGAATAATAACCTACCTAAAGATACGCTTATATATTTGATCATAACCAATCTATATGTAGCAAGGTAGAGATTCCATAATGCGTCAATAGTGAATTAGCTTTTGAAGAATCGTAAAATATCAGTCCTTCCGTGCGATGTATCAGTAAAGCCTCTCCCTAAGCAGCCAGTGTCGCGTCCAATTAAAAAGAAAAGGTAGAAAGAGAATTGGGAAGGGGCCAGCTGGTGCAGAGCGCAGACTGCGGAGGCGTCGCTTCGTCGAGAGGAAGAAGACCTTCCGTGGTGCAGGAGATGGCGAGACTCGGGAGCTGCTGGCTGTTCGATTTCCTTCCCCCCGGACGATATAATAGCTATGAGCGACAAAAGAGCAGTAGCCGAGTCTTCGCGCTGCGCGATAACGCACGTGACTCCCCTCAGCCCTCCAAGCCCCCGTACCCGATAACGAGCGACGGGGGCAGCGGCGGCCCGCCTTCGCCACGCATGAATAAGCCCCTCCACCTCCGCGGCTCCGCTGCAACCCCCGCGCCGACTACATCTTCCATGGCGGTGACTCGTAAGCCCTTTGTTCCGTGCACTTAAAGACCCCGCTCGCGCTCCCGCTGAAATATGTAACTTGAGGGCCGCCGCCGCTCTTCCCTTCTCTCCCCCTTACTCGGCCCCACATCCTAAAGTCGTGAAGCTATAGCGCCTCCCGCGAGAAATATATTGCCTGCATACACGATCGTCGAACTCGTTTATACCTATATATACCTTTCTTATCCACCCATAACCTTCTCTCACTCTTTCCCTCTCGCTCTCTTTTATATAGCTTGTTTTTTCGTGCTAGAGCGAGACTATGAATGCAGCCGCTGTTTCTCGCGCGGAGGTGAATTGTGCGCCGGCCGAGTGGCGATATTATTAATGCTATACGAGCTCCAATTAGCCTCGTGAATCTAATAGATTTAATACCTCTTTTTTCGTGGGCCGCGCACTTTTTGGGGAGGGCCGATTACATATTTCTTGCGGTTGCCGCGGCTTTACGATGCAGATTTTTCAACCGCGCCTACGAGGCCATTTGTTTGACTTGTCCTGCGGAGTTGCTTCGCAAATAACAGCTTTTAGGATATTCCCGCGACTTCTTTCTTGGTCGGCTGGATTAGTGCTAGAGTCGCTATAGAGAGATTTTCAGGGGAAGAGCTATAAAGGCGCTTAGTTCTGTATCGTTGCAGTTTAACTGTTGCACACGATGTACATCGGAAAGGGACAGGCTTTAACTCGATGTGCCGCAACTTTAATTGTCTTCGCCGTTGCTTTTTATTACACGCCTTTGCCCCCTCCACTGTATGTACAGTGATGCGATTTTTATTAGGACCGCGTGTCGCGTATCTCATTAACTGTTCTTTACCGAAGCTAATGATCTCTCTCCCGCTGCCACTATTACTTCGCTCGTTTCGCGCCACTCACCGGGCGCTTCGGAAAAAGCCCTCGTCATATATCGTACATTATTTTTTAGATCATTATTGAAACGTGTCAGATTTTTATCTTGACTTTATTCTAGCTGTCTATATTACTAACACAAGCATCTTTTTGTGTCTTTTTGGTCTATACAGTTTTATCCATTATAGTTTCTTATGGTCTCTTTGCAGTAGCATTTTGTCACAGTTTTTTGCCCATTTTGTGATTTTTGTTCGCTGTACTCCGTCCAGTCGCAGTTCCCCCTCTGGCTTCTTTTTCCGGGCTTCCGCTGACTCATTCTTCCAGTGTGTTTTTATACTATTTGCTGTCGCAGGTTGTTCTCCTTTCAACGTCCAGCTTAAATCCATTTTGGTGAATGAACTTCTTCTTCCTTTGGCCTCATCTTGATTGATAGTTAAAGGTTCCTTCTCCACGGGTTCACCAAGTCACCCTTGCTTATATAGTATATTAGAGTATATTAGAATTTGTTCCATGTAAACCTTTATACTGTACAATCAAAGGTTTATTCGATCTTCTATCGAATGATTCAGTTTATACGGACAAGATTAGTAATGATTTCAGAGATAGTATATGTATTCACGACGATCGAACTAAATGTACCTGTTTGATTGGAAATCAGCACCGACTTGGTTGGTAATGTTCTCAATTTTATTAGTTTTGAAGAAGAAATTTCTTGGATATATATTAATTGGCGGTTTTACGTTTTACATAGCATATTTTATGGCAGTTTTCTGCCCATTTTGTAAGTTTAAAATTAATAAGCAGACATACAAAATCAGTAGAATAGTTTCGTGTATAGTTAGACTGTATTATATATACACCCAACTCATATTAATTTTCTATTTTTAACAATGTAAATCTTAGTTTCCTAATGACAAATATAGATGATTTTTTGTGGAATATTTGCTGTGTACGTGAGTTTTCGATTCGGTACATAATTATAACCTCATCAAGGGGGCCTCTTCGTTCCATAATAGATATTCACCCCCGACGTACGACACGACCGGTATTCCGGCGTGTATCCGCCGCTAGCAGAGCGCCGTATATGTCTGGCGAGATTCCGCAGTGTCGACACTTTGTTAAGAAGTGCACGACGCTCGCGGCACACTCTCGAAATAAAATATAAGAGGGAGAAGTGCGCTCTTGACTTTTCACGAGGATTCATGAAGCTCGCGCATTTCGAGTCCTTGAGCGGCAGATCGAGAACACTTAAATCCACATTAGATACGCAGCCCCAAGACCGTAGACCTTTTCTCTTAGCGTAGTTTCATCTATTTAATTAACGCTGTACAAGCATTCTATGAATTTGGTCTCTCGGGATTTTTTTTTATACTACATTTTCGTAATATTGTAGCTTGTTATTTCTACTTTTAAGAAGTTATATATCGTTATATTTATTCTAATATTTATAATTTCTATTCGAGGTTATAAGTGAAGCATACAAATTAGTATTGCTTATTTTTATTTAAATTTCCGATAATTATTATATGAAATGAAAGTTTAATATTTGATTAGTAATAGTTGGACATAAATTAATAATGTTCAATTTCTTATTTAGCGAGAAGCTTGATATTATATCTATTTAAGTTCAACAATATTTTCTCGGTACACCTACTACTATAGTATCGTTCGTTTCACTTTGGGGCTAATAACGCCTATATCTGCGGGATTTCCACTGAGTCTATATGAATGTGAATCGTTAAACTAACTGCAGTAAAAGCGAAGCATACGAAGCTATTTGTTATTAGGCTACGCCAAACTCAAGTAGTTTCCATTCGAAATACCGAGTTTTATTCTTCACTTGTAATAAATAAGTTTAATCGCTTTAGTATACATATAAGAGAGTTGAACAGCACAAGTTCGACATTTTGAAAAGGTAATTTATGAGGATTGTATTGCATCCGATATATATTGTTAGTGATAATGGCAAATGTTCAATATTCGATAATTGAAGGTAAAGTATAATCCACCCTCGCGAATGAAATAGCGAAAAATTATTCAAAAATGAAAGTCGCTGCAACAGATGTCGATACGAAAGGAGAATACCATTAACAAATATCAATAGCGGCACGAGCTGCACGAGCAGCGTTACACACGAAATATAAATAATTGCCGCGCTGGGCGAAATAAAAATGGCGCGATATTCCCGCAATGATTCATGAAATGCAAATAAAACCGTGCTATAACCTAAAGAGTGGAGAGGAGAGTAAAAAAAGGTCTCCCCCCAGCGCCCATGTTAAATCGATAAATATCGTTAAAATATGCGAAACGCTGGGAGCGTGAATTAAAGTCGCATTGGCTGCGGACTGCAGCGAGGCCGGGGTGGAAAAACAAAAGCGCCGTTGTACTCGCGGCAAAAAAGTCAGCCGCAGGTTTCAGGAGCTGCCGGCGTATCTGCGCAGAAATTTCATAAATTATGTATATATCGCGAGTTTCGCTGGGCGCACAACTCGAGAATCGATCGCTCGCGCCGTGTCAGCGTTTTATTATTCGTCAGACGACGATGGACGCGAGCGCGCGTCGCGGCATAAAGTTTCGGCTGCCAGGGTGATAGGCGCGAAACGAAACAGTTGAAAGAGAGAGAGAGAGAGAGAGGAGAGAGAGCGCAACAAAATAATTATAGGGGAAGCGGAAAACCCACTGGAATATCGATGAGCCAACAAGATACGCCAAAGAGTATCGCACCGAATTCATCATTGCTTGAAAAATTTGAATAATTTAATGGTCGTCGCTTTGCTTACTTTTCCTCCTCGTTTCGTTTTCTTCCGTCTCTCTCTATTTCTATCTCACCCTTCGTCTTTTTTCCCTTGGTGAACGCTCGACTGCATTTCTTACGTATAGCGAAGAAAGCGGATGTCGCAGGAAACTCGTAAAAAGGCCAGATCTGCCGGAGGCCCTTCTCGTCGCGCGCGGATTTCATTGTATAAAAATAATGACACTGGACTCTTGAAGCGCAAGGGAAATTCTGTCAACCCCCAGTAAATAGGATTTCGAATGCGACGACTCGATAAAGTTTGTTCTTTTCAGCCTCGAATGATTGAATCTTATATGAATATTATGATTGGGATTTAGGAATTATTATTTTCTTGTTAACGGAGCTTTAGAAATGTCATGTGTAGCTACATCGAATTATTGACTATACGATGCATAATTTATTGTCTGGATTGTCAGGAACGTGGTGCAGAATTTATGGACTCCACTTTAAGGAAGGCCTCGATATACGGTTCGAATAAAATCAAGTGCTTAGAATCCTACATAGCCTTACTTTATCGCTTGGAACATAAAAGAATATTAAATTTAGAAAATAGTCGACCCTCTTATCGATGCAGGGAAAGTTTATAAGCATCGATTGATAATTTACGCCGATACAAAGAAGAAAACCGTTTTTTTTTTACGTTACAGGCCTTTTTTCTACGAAAACCATTGATAAGAATAATTGGAAAGTGTACAACAATGCGATAATGTTGGGGATCAATGAAGATCAAAGGCTTGTAACGATGCGTAAACACTTTATGAACGCTAGCAAAAGGCATAGATAGGTACACACTTTACAACCTCTGCGATCGCATTGGTATAATGGCTACATTCACGCACGCGGATCAATTTGCAATGTGAAGCTATTGGGTTAATCACCGCGCAATTTATCCCCTCCCCATACTGCACACCATACATATACGCCAAAGCCATTAACACTATGCGAAGCGAGGAAAAAACTTTTTGCAAAACTCGTTGCGCAAGTCAAATAGCACACGTATATTCATCCTCTCGTAATACGTTTCAATCACGCTGCTGCGTTCAATTTTCTCCCGCAAAGCACAAACGCTGCATCAACCGCCCTCCTATACCTTCCTTTTTCGCTTTTTCCCCCTCTTTTTTTTTAGTTTTTTTTTTGTTTTTGCGGCGCTGCAGCAGTCGTCCACGGCAGTTTTCAAGCGTCGAAACAAAAAATTTTATCCTCGACGTCGAAATTCATCTAGTGCTTTGGCATCGCTCAACGAGGCGCGGCTGATCGTAGAAATAAAAAAGTCACGCGCGCAGGCGCGAACCAGCAGTCGACGTCGAGCTGTCCCGTCCCGCACATCATGGAACTGCGAACATTTCCGCGGGGCTGCAAATAATAAAGGATAAGTGGCAAATAATAAGTGGAAAAAGAGTAGCTGGCAGGCGATATCGCGAGAGATGCCGAAAATGCCAGAGAGAGAGAGAGAGAGAGAGGGGGGGGGGCGTCCCGTAGATTCGCAGCAGGTCGATCCGCAGCAGGCCGCGGCCCCTATATTCCGAACGGGAAATGGGGCTCTCGGGGAGAGGCTGCGAGTATAGCCGAATGCCTGGGTCGCATATAATGGGCGACTCTCGCGAACTGCGCGTTTATACCGAGCCCTCGGCCGCGGCTTATACATTCTTGCCCCGTGGAAATGTCCCTATACACGTATGCACATGCACTCGCTGCAGCATCCCGGCCTCCTCCCTCCCACTGCTATACTGCACGTACGCCTGGGATTCGAGAGCGCTTCCAATCCTCTTCGAAGTTTCCCGCGTAATTCTCCGCCTGGCTATGTGTGTGTGTACGTACATGCCTCCAACTGTCTCTGTGTGCACGACGCGCGAGCGTGTGTTTATGAGCGTGCGAGAGAGCGAGAGCGTGAGAGAGAGAGAGAGGGGCTCGATTTTGGCAAACTCGCAGTCTAAACAGACGTGAATTGGAACTTCAACACCAAGATATTCCCTGGATTCCTCCTGCTAAAGGCTCCCTGTCGACTAATTAAACTCCCTTACCCCTCTTCGATTTGCCGGATTTCCCAACTGTCTTTGATACTCTTTGCTGTACTCTCTCTCTCTCTCTCTCTCTCTCTCTCTACTACTACCTATACCTGTTCTTTCCATCCAAAGTATCCTTTGCGATAATTGAGTCGTAAAGTGCGAGCACTGCAATTTAAATGAAATTGTAAGCTCGAGCCTGTATTTCGTAATAATAATTAATTGTGACGTAATTATATTATATTATTTCTATTTCTTCATGATAGAAAGGTTGTTATAGGTAAATGAATTATATTCATTTTACTTTTCTTTATAAACCTTATTTCGGGTATAGGTCAATATTTCTGAAATACATTAACTATGAAAATTGCTCTAATTATATAAGTAGCACGTCCATTTCCATATCTCGAACATTCGAAAATCCTTAAGCCCTCGACAAGTGAGAGACAATCGCGCAGCGCACACCGAGCTCGGATCATTTTCTTCTCTACATTTGCTTTAGACGAGGGAGATCAAGGATGAATAAGATAAATAAGATAAGGTAAATAAGCTTCATTCGGCACTTTGACATCCTTCCAATTGTTACGTCCTCCCCTAACTCGGTTTAACTAATGGTAGAGGACTAATTATATATACTGTTGATTTATTGGGCACGTTTCTTCTTATTCCGCGCAGGCCTATTCTAAAAAAAAGGATGATTTATTTTTCTCAAACAGATGTTTTTCCCTATCGGTAGATTGATTATGATGGGTTTCACACTAAATTAAGGTCGTGTGTAATTAGAACATATTCCAACAAAAAATTTTAAAATTTAAATACAATAAAACTTGAAAATTAACAATTTCAAATTACAAGTATAAAACTGAAATTACATAGAAAAGCATTGTTAAAGTATACTCGACACTGTCGAGACGCGCTTGTTAAACAAACTGGCGAGCAAATGACGCTAAACGGAAAGGCGCGCGCCGTGTCAGTTTTCCGTGTGATTCGCAGTAGAATTTAGTAGTCGTGGCGTCGGTGGTAGTGGGCGTGCGTACGGCAAGAGCTTTCTTCTCTCACTCGGCTGTCCTCCTCCTCCTTGGTACACGCGTAATTAATTTGTGTTTGTCTCTAATTTACTGCATCGCTGGGGTTAAAAAAAGCGACTGCCAGGCACTTGAATAAAATGAAATCTCCCGAAACAAAGTTTCGCCTTTCAAAAGAGCCGCTGCTGGATGCTCGGCCCATAGCGCAAGCTGGAGCAAAGAGGCGCGGCACACAGGCGAACGAGGTTAATCATCGCACTTGATCTCTATAATTGAGGTGTGCGCAGAGGCGCGTGCATCTTTTAATTAATATATTTGCCATTCGACACGTGTGCAGCGTCATGGCTTAGACGCGCCGATTCGCGTAACGAGAAACAACGCGACGTAACCGTCGCCGCCGTAGCTCGGAGCTCGCGTTCGTTTTGACTTGGATTAATGCGTCCGAGCCTCTCTCACCCCCTCGGCTCTTTATGGCCGCGTTAACGGATAAACAGAGGGAGAGAGAGAGAAAGCAATGCGCACCACCGTTCAGGAAATTAATTTTCCACTCGCGCGTGGTCCACTAATCAGGCCCAGCTCTATCCGCGCCTGCTTCCCGCACACTTCTCTCGGCCCAGTTGAGGCCGCGCGGTACTTTACTTTTCACTTTTCAAAGTAATTAAGCTTCGGGCACTCGTTAATCTCATAATCTTGAGCCGCTCTCTCTCTCTCTCTCTCTCTCTCTCTCTCTCTCCGTGATTTTCTTTGTTATATAAAGTTGGCTCTCCGAGGCCGGCAGCAGCTCTCTCTCTCCCACTCTATATCCGTTCTCTCTCTCTCTCTCTCTCTCTCTCTCTCTCTGCGTTGTTGCGAGCGAGAGCGTGCGCGCGACAGGAGGGAATTTCGCCTTCGCCTTCCGCCTTCGATCATTAAGAAATCCACCGCGAAAGCCGCCGCTGCTGCTACCACAGCCGCTGATCCCTTCTTCCTTTTTCCCCTTATTTTTTCACGTCGCTCGCGCTTAAAGACGAGCGCACCGCCGCAGCCTCTGGCCTACTCTCCGCGCGAGACCTATATAGGTACAGTCTACTCGCACCGCCGCGCCGCGGACAGATTCCTGGCGCTTGTGAAATATGGCGGCTTTCTTTCCCCTCCTCCTCCTCCTTCCCTCCCTCCCCCGCCCGCGCGCCCCTTTGAGCCTTAATATCTTGATGCTCGCTCGGTGGATTGCTGCAGAAATACCCCGAGTGTAATTTTGGACACGTATTGCTTGAATGTGTCGAGTCGCTTGTGTCGATTCGACTGAATGTAGGGCAAAACCTTCATTTTCATTGTGCACCACACTTTCCAATTTGAATGGGGCAGGTTTGAAAAATTTGTCGATTCTCGGAAAGAAAAATATTAAAAACTGCAGTGCATAATTTCACGCGAAACTCCGCGTTCCGCTAAATTCTGTATGACATACGTACTAATGATAATAAAGGTACATTGAAATAATACTCTTGTATATATTATTTAAATTTTTTATGGATTTGATTTGAATATTAAAATAAAAAAGTTTAATGCAGGAGAAAATCAGGTTGATCGCAGCTGCGCGATTTATTGTAAATATTAAAACAACAGCAATTTATTAAAGGATCGCGCACATGCATAATATAATATCGAACAATTAAAAAATATTCACCGGATAACCAATTTCCATAAGGCTTATTTTACAAAGCAGTGTTTATTAAAAATATAATATATATAATGTTCCTTAAATTTTTCAAACATAACGTGCAATTAATTTATGTGAATATTACTAGCAGAAGTACTGCACTAAGAAAGGAAAATACAAATATAGCTGAATGCTGCAAAAAAGCATTGTCTGTGTAATCGCGAGAACCACTACAACCAAGATTATTAATAACAGCTCAGTCCTTGTCGATCGATAATCTCTTTAAGCTTCTTGATTACCTGTACCAGATTTTCCGTTATATATATATATTTCAACTTTCAAGTAAGTAGACATGTGTATCCTTACGTTTTCATTTAATTTACGTTGCTGTGATTCATTAAGACGATGACAAATTTTTATAAAGGTTTTATAAAGCTAAAAAATATCCTACTAGCATATACGCACCTAACATTTTGTATTTAAATATTAATGGTTACAAATCATTTTTGTTGATAAAGTAAAAAATGATTATTTAAAAGCATCATTTCTCCTATCAAATATTTTCAGTATTTAATGAAATGTTAACGGGTTTTGGATTGGTTATTGCAGAAAACTTTTTATTTAAGTTTTACATGTAATATATTTGTAAAATAATAATTTTTATAAAATGTAATTACTAAATACAGAATCGTGGCACGTAGATATTAGAACATTGATAATAATCATTCATATCGGTAATACATCTGGGGAGTATATAAAGTTTATATTAATAACAATTAACTAATAATATTGTAAAATAAATTAACAACAAATATTAATTGCTTCCTAATAAATTTTAGTCTTCCAGTATGTGTTCGTAAAATTTTCCAAAGTTGACTAGCATACATTTGCACGTGACACACATTTCGGGCACGGGATTTTCATGCATACAATGTAAATTTCACCCCAACCTGTTATTAATTTTCCATCGGAGCTGCATTTGCTTATAACGTTTGCCTTGTAAAGTAAATTTTATCCCGCCTTCTTTTTCTCGCGTTTGATCAACATTGATCCGTAAGATATGGATACCCGATTTGGTTGCTAAATTTTATGTTACAGCTTTTTTCCTCTTTTTCCTTTCAGGAAATTTCTAGGAGCCCCACAGAGTTTTAGCTTATGAATACCTAAATTATCCTGTATTCAAAAACGGAACACAATATAAAAATTCAAAAGATAATAAAAATGGTATATGTTGTCAATTAATTAAAAATTATAATAAACCATACTTCATATCGCCGAGTGGGTGGTAAAAGAGAACATAAAATTTAAGTTTGGAAAAGGATACATCTGGCAATGTTTGAATTTCATATTGATATTTAAAATAAATTTTGTAAGCCAAGTAAAAATAACATGTTTAATTTTTATAGAAATAATTTATTTTAACATTTTCTACGCTCTTCTGGACTCACTTATAGAGAAACTAGGACGATTCAAAATATCTTATGTTCTATTCAAAATATTTTACTTCGCATGAAAAACTATCTCCCTTTTTAATAAAATGTAATTCCTGATCGTTTATTTGTGAAACAAAATTCAGATGTGCTCTTTTTCCACCGAGCCTACGATATACCTACCTTTGAAAAGAAAAATAAATGTTAATCAGGACTTGTGGTGCTAATACTATAGATATTACAATTTAAAAATATACTTTAATTTTACAAGTATACCTATATCGTACAAAAGTATAAAAGTACAGGTTGCACATCATATTTTTTATTGATAGTGCTGCATTTAATGATGGCTTATAAATCAGGGACAAGCTTTTTGATGCTACAAGCCGAAAAATGCAGCACTTAATGCACAGTCCGTAATCATTACATCTGTTGGAACAAATTTCAAAATTTTGAAAATATGGCAATAAGCGGAAAAGTCACTTTTAAAAGGCACATCACTATCCTATGTATTTCGGATTGTTTATGGTTAAACTCAGTATTGACCCCCCCCCCCTCCACTTCAACCATAAACAATGCCAAATACATAATATGGGGATGGGCCCTATAAAAGTAGAACTATTTTTTAAAAGCTCGATAAATCTCATGGATAAAATAATCTAATAAGAGTTAAAAGTGCTCAGTCATTTGGACATACTAAATGTCAATTTAGCGCGAATGGTCATGTCGCTGCACGAGTTTTTTTTTTCGCATAGCTCGAAGCGCGCATTCATCGATCTGTCGCGATCGACGCAGCTTTTCGCAGCTTATTATACTCGGTGCTGTTCTGGAACGGCGCGGCGGCGGGCGCATCGGTGGCCGATCGGACAGCGCACGCAACACACGTAACACTGAATTAATTGATCGCCGCTTACGCAGAGTGGAAACGTGCGTTTGTCTGCCTTTAGATATTCAAACTAGCATTTTAACTGCCTCGGGAATTATTCATGTCACGTAGTTCATATTTTATGCGTTGCATTGGCGCCACTGCCTTCTTTTTCCCTCTCTCTCTCTCTCTCTCTCTCTCTCTCTCTCGGTCTCTCTCCTTCTTGTCGCTACCCTCCTTTTCAACGCCACACCGCCCTATCGCCCACTTTTTCTATCTGGGTGCAAAATCTGACGAACGGCGGAAGCGCGCGAGATTGAGCGAGGGGGGCGGGGGAAGGCGGAGGGGTGACGAAGAGAAAGAAGAAAAGTGTCATCGATCCGTGTCATATTGCAAATTTTCGAGTTATGAGTCTGGCGGCGATGAAGGTAGCGCGGACATATCGCCGCTCTGCGAAGCTCGGGGCTGCTGGGGCGCGCGATAGAGGGAAATTATCTTTGTCGTCGTCCTCGTTCTCTCCTCGTGGGACTGACACGCTTTTGATGCCTCCAAGACGGTTTGATATACCAAAAGAGGGGGGGAGAGAGAGAGAGAGGGAGAGAGAAATTCCTGAGCGCGCCAGGACGCAACTCGAGCTTCTTCGCTTGCCGCATTCTGGTCGCGCATAACAACGAACTCGACGACTATACAGCGACACGCTGCGCTTTAAATTGTGTGCGACAAAAATTACAATGCTGGATATTGCTGCTGTCACGGCCGCTAGTAAAAACAAAGGAGTCGCTCTGCTGAATGCGCACTTTTCCTGTACCGGGAGTAAATTTCGCTTAGGTGCGTGTAACGTCATTTATTGGAAAGTAAAAATTAATTTGATGAATGACTTTGCGCATTACACTGTAAACTAATATTCAACAACAACAAGTATTTTTATTGTTTCGCATACCCGGAAGAAAAGATTCAAGGCATGTAGAAAACGTTTTTATTGATTATTGAAATTATATTTACATCTTATTTCATAACAGTAACATTGATGTAAGAAATATAAACTTTTTAAAGTAAAATTGTAAAACTTCTTTTCAGTCTATTAATAGGGCAGTAGATTTTTGAAGCCTAAAAATATAATATTTTAATAGCTTTTTAGGCTAAAACTTTAAGAATTAATATTTTGAAGACAGCTGGGAATTAGAGCAAGAAAATAGCTTCCTACTATTAACATCATTGATTGAAGACGTTTAATATAGTTATAACAAATCTATTAAAATTTAGAAAGAAAAATCTATCCTACCAAGTTATGAATGGATTATTTCTACCATTAAATTTAGTTGTAACAAATTCATTAGGAAGAAAAAGTGTTGAATGTGTGCAGAACAAGGATCATACAGATTAGCTCACAACTTATGAAATATTAGCAACAAAGAGGGTAGCGCATTCTATTCTAATCAGTACACATTCATTGAAAATTACACGAACTTGTTAGTCGAGTGCTTTCGCGAAGTAAGCGGTTCAAACAAAGCCTCTAATCAAAGAAACTGGTGCGCGATTTGCAAAACAACTAAACTTGTTAACCATCGGTGCAACGCTGCTGCTGCTGCTGCCGGGCTTACAACTCAAGTGTGCTCATACTATAATGAGCAATCTGTTCCCCGTCCAAAGCGTCTAGATTTATTTTTCAAGCTGTAAAATTGAACAATTAACTCGAGACGATAAACACACACACACACACACACACACACACACATCGAGCAAAGTTGATAGTTAGCAAAAGAGCGTCGAAGGCACGTCAGGCAAGTAACTACTAAGTGCACCAACAGCAGCAGCAACAGACTTTATTGAAAATCCACTTTACTCGTTGTGTTCTGGCCACCTCCCTCTCATCTCTCTCGCTCTCTCTCTCTCTCTCTCTCTCTCTCACACACACTTACTATCTGATTCGACAATGCAGCTTTTCTTTAGCCTCTCTCTCCCCCTTCAACTAATTACAGACCTTTCTCATCTCTGTCGGCTCTCGGGCTTGTCTGCACAAGCGTATGTGCCTACACAGACAACAGCGCAATCTGCGAGGTGCTCGTCTGGGAGGCTTCCGAACAATCGACGGACTATTACTGCGTGCCGGCTTTTGTCGCGCGAACTTTTTGCATTTGCCTTTTGTCGCAATTGGCCTTCTACGACGAAGAGGAAGCTGGCGACGACAAGGTCCAATAGGCCACGAGGACATAAGAAAGAGAGCGAAAGTATAGCAGCACCGCGTTGACGTCTTCTCGCCTCGGCAGCTCAAAAGACAGCTCGCGCGCCGCAGCCGCTTGATCCTCTAGCAGCGATGCCAATCCCGTGCGGATTTCCACATAATCCCGGACGATCCGGGACGTCGGTTCGTCGCTGTGCTTATACGAGAAGCTGCATCTTTAGGTGGGTACTGGCTGGTGAGCGAGATACGGAGAAAAACAGGGACGGAGAAAAAGAAACTTGGAGACATGGAGAGAGAGAGAGGGGAGAAGAGAGAGAGCGAGTTTGTACGCTTTGAAGTCGGTGTTTTGCAGGCTGCAACGTTATCTGGACTTTTTTCTATTGCCCAGCCGAGGAAAATGAGAAATTTCATTGTCTGACAATGAGTGGAAAAGCGCTCGGCACGTTCTCCGCGCGGCTCCACTTTGAAGACAGGACAGAGGTACTTTTTTATCGCGGCCTGAACACCGGCTCCGTGGACGTTTTGTAGCTTCCCACAGCCTTTGACGCTTTACTTTCTCATTGTTGGGACACGAGGGACAGTGCGCGCTCGAGCGCCCTCGCTGCTGCAGATCAATATTTGACTTCGAAAGCAATCTTAGGGAGGCGCGCTGGCCCGCCGACAACAAGCGACGCTGCTATGCGATTGCGATGGGATTTCAATTAAGCTTGCGATATCGAATGATGATTATCGATGTGTGCTGGAATGCCGCCAGACATGTATATATGCCATTGGTAAACTACTTTATGTCCTTCTTCCTCTTTTTCTATCGATCCAGCTCTCATATGGTATTTGCGGAATTTCAAAGTAATTATTTAAATTGGTGCAAAAATGTGCAACCTATTATTTATCATAAAGAATTTGATGCCTGGAACATTTCAACTTAAAACTAGTCGTCTCTCGCTACCTCGGCCAATAACATCGCTTTTCCACAGAAAAACATGTCGCAAAAAAAAATTAATTTTCGCAACCAAACCGCTCCCCCTTCTCTTTCTCTCTCTCTCTCTCTCTCTCTGTCTCTCTTCCTGCGTTTATTTGGCTAATTGAGCTGGTCGCAGCGAGTCCACGCGGACCGAGGGTGCAACTTAAAGTCGATTTAATCCCGCGCGGCCGCATACTAATCCGCGGTATCGGGAGCGGACGGTGGTGCGGTCTGCGCGAGCATCCCGCGTCCGGCTCACGCTACCCCCCACCCCCACACATACACACTCCGTTAAATCTGCAGTCGACGAATCGCCCCGTCCAACTGGGTCGGGTTAAAAGAGAGAAAAAGCCGAGAGAGAGAGAGAGAGAGCGTCACGCGCGGCCTGCTTTGTGAAACTGTCGCTTCGTCAAGCCTCTCTCTGTATATACGTTTATCTACGCGCGGCGCTCTCGAAAAAAGAGCCGACTACTCTCATTGGATGAGTGAGCGTCGAGTGCCCGACTCGTGACGAATGCGCTGAAGTCGACTTTTTCGATAACTGCTGTATTATTATTTGCTTACCTGTTGAAATTAATAGCGGTGATGTAAGTGCGGACTTGACTTATAAGTAATTTGGTCTTTTAGACCCTCTTTTATAATAATTAATCGAAAGGATTTATTTTAAATAATGGTTGAGATATCCTTATATTTAATTAAATGAACGTATACTCATGTGCTTTTACTTTAGATTAGTGCACATTTGCATGTAATTACTTATTCGATTTTTTTCCCTTCGAGCAAAGCAGACTATTATATATATTTTCTTAACTACTTCATATTTATCATATTTTTATCTCGAGCTACTGTAATTCTTGCCTCTAGCTTGTCAATTTATGTGATTTTGCGCTATCCATCCTTACTAAAAACTATGATTACCTATGTTTACATAGTGTTCAACGCACGCAACGTCGATAAATTAATTTTTTTCATTAATTATTGTAAATACTTCTTTTATAATTATTCCTGTAAATCTAATATTTCGTATAGCCATTCATAACTTCAAAAATAACTATTACACTCATTTCATAAATATATAATAACCAATTCCTGAAATTACTCTGGAAACAACTTATATGAAATTAAATAGTTCAGAACTAATTAAGCTGTCAACAATTCAAACTGTAATTTCAAGGAGTTCAATATAAATTCCACTCGTTATTTAATAACGTAATGACATGCACGGCAAGCAGAATAAAGGAAACATTTTCTCTCTCTCTCTCTCTCTCTCGCTCTCTCCATATTGATTGTGTCTAAACACATGATCTTTGTGGATGTTCCGCAAATTTACTTTTCTTTTACCCCTGAAAGGTTGCTGAAGGACAGCACTGATCTCAGTAAAGATGCTTCGACGGTTGCTGCAGGTGCATTTGACAATCGCTTGGCACTTAACCTTGATAAGACAAAGGTTCTAGGCAGTAAAGCGTTCGTCTCTCGTTTGGATCTTCATACCATTCCCAAAATCTCATTTAAGGACGGTTTTTTACCCTACGAGACTGAAATAAAGAGCCTCAGAATGTGAATCACGCCAATACTAAATTGGGAGAAGCATGTGAAACACGTGACCCGAAAAGTCTATGGCTCGTGAAATAAGCATCACAACCATACCCTTACTTTTTCTATTGGAAAAGAGATGGTCCAAAGTCTCATCTTTCTTCAGTTCGATTATGCATACGCAGTTTACAGCAGTGTTGACAAAACTATACGACTTAAACCCCAACGTGTATGACTCCGTGTCAAGGACACGACAAGAATATCTCATCAGCTTACTATCGAATAATAAAATTACCCACGATAACCCGGGCTACTTAAGAGTAAGTGCTACTAGATAAGAGTAAGTGCACTGTCCTGCGTAACCATATCAAGTGAAAAATATCTCTTATTGATTATGGTGGTAATTAATTCGATGTACCTTACGCGACAATTGACAGTTGGACACTTAAATGCATAGCCACTCAGTGCAAGATTTAATGAAATTCAAGTTAATTCTGCACATTCTTTGCATCAGCGACACATGGTTGGAGCCTCGCTTGCAGTCTGGGACCTTTAAAGTGGCTTCGATGTGGCTTCGGTGACTTCGATGACTTCGATGTCCTTTGTGGAGTTCGTGGTTCTAGCTGGCACGGTTGACGCGGACTTCGGAGCACGGAATTCGGGTTTTGAATTTCAAACTTAGACTGACTGCTGGAGTGTGATGCACTAGTTTTTTAAGAAATGATGACCCGCCTAATTTTTTGTAGGCGTACAAAGGTCATGATTGGCGTGCGAGGATGTCCTTGGTGATTTGGTGTGATTTGATAAGGGCGGGTACTTTTCTTCCTTCCCTGGTTGTTGATGTTTCCGGAGTCTGTGGTTGGCCTGAAGCTTTATCTAGATTTTTGGGGACTGCTCTCTGATGAGTGGTGGGGCAGTGCGGGACTTCCAAGTTATTCCGAGAAATTGCGCCATTGTGTAGTTTTTACATAATAATTATTTACGGATATGTGACTTAATTCTAACATTCTGTATTCGCACATAAAGTATAGCACAAATAGTATAATGTTATTTATAAAAGATAATATAAACAATTGTTTCGCGTTATAATAAATCTTAATTTTTAACTATGATACGGTAGAGTTATAATATCTTAGAATAATGCAATACAATATCTATACTCTGTTCCTTTCCTATGTTTGGACGTAACGTCGGCTATCGCGGAGTTGTTTTTCTTGGAATTCCTATGCATCTATTTTTTGTATATATCGACGAATAACTCTTCTCGGTAACCGTTTATGTGTGTGCGTCGCCTCTCAAGACTTCGTCCTGATACGCGACTAGGCATTTATTTATTATAAATATACAAGAGGACTCTTGTTTGCTGGGTAAGTTTTCGTCGATGTGTATACGTATACGGAGTTCGGTTATCTCGGAGTTATTGAGTTTTCTGGCGTGGGAGCGTCTCGACGGTTCGAAACTCACGCTGATTATTTTTTTGGTAGGGCAGTCTTGAAAAAAATTATAAAATATGAAACAAATATGAAAAGGAAAATCTTATGCGAGCCGTAGGATGTTACACTAATAAATGGATTATATATACACTGAAAAAAGTTTGGTAAGTCAGAAGCACCACCTGTAGTATTACTGTTGTACTATAGGACTTGGAACAACAGTCGCACCAGTTTTGAATAACAGTGGTGCTAAAAGCAGAGATGGCTGTTGTCCGTCGCGACTGGGACGGTTCCCGTCCAAAAATTTAAGTAGGAGTCGCGGATAAGATTGGATATTGGCGCGCGACCCATGGCGCCGGTTCGCATCAAGTCTCATTTAATAGTAACGTATTAGGATTACACGTAATATTAAATTATATTTTTAAATAAAGGTGTATATAGATATTAGTATTTATGCATATTAGTTTGTGCCAAAATAGAACTACTAATGTATATTACATAATTACTTACTATAGACGTATTAACCTCCTTTACAATGTAATGGAATAAGGAAAACTCCACACCTTTTTTATATTCATTTTTACAATACACGCGTATCATGATATTGATTTTAATAAACTCAGTATTAATAATTTAAATGTTTTGACCCATTGTTATTTAGACAATTCTGATAAAAATTAAAAATAATTGTATAATTTTTATATATTATGGTGGTCTGACTTAATTTTTTATTTACATTAATATCTTATATCTCATATCTTATCTTATACTAATATAATAAAGAAACAGCGTTTGTTTGTACACGGGACAAAATCTCAAAAACTACTTAACCGATTACAACAAAATTTTGATAAGATACATTTTTGGCATCGTGGAGTAATATAGACTAGGTTTTGTATTAAAATATATCATAAGTTATTAAAAAAATAAATCAGGGACTACTTTACATACGCGTAGCGTAGTCGTGCGGCGGTGGGCCGGCGGAGTACTCGCGCAGTTGCGGATTCTGATTCAGTGGGGACTCTGGCTCAGTGGGGTTTCTGGCTCATAAGGCTTGCGTGTTCTGGCGAAAATCTGCGTGCACTTTCAAGCTAGTGTTTCTGGCTCACCCTGCTGCGGATGAGTCAGAATCGCTACTCATCTGTTACGTCGAGAGACAACACACACTTATTAAATTTATTATTTTTAAGCCTAGGCTTTCGCCTAATAGCTTGGGATACCTTATAATCGTTCTCTTGGGGTGTGTATGGGAG